>KN818344.1:69939-89625 GCA_000827485.1 Amanita muscaria Koide BX008
TGCATCCTCGATTGCGACCATCTGTTTCTCTGTATCCAGTACCTTTCCAACCAGGTCGGCTCCTAAAGTGCCTGGAGTTGGTATCAGCCGCCACTGCCCCTCTGAATCGTTGAACACAGGCGTCCCGAAGTCGGTGCTGTGGCGTGAAAGTCCAACCAAAGGGATGCTTCGGGTTGCGGAAATAGTGCACAGGGCTTGCTTCTCGTAAGTATGGGCAAGGGCTAATGCCTCTCTGGCGCGAGCGATGGCAAGGTTCAGGCTAGCATTAGTCTTGGCTACTGAAGTAGTGACGGCTTTCAGGCGACGACGGTAGTGGTAGGCGACGTAGTGCCAGACAATGGGAAGTGCCGGGAAAAAGATGAAGAATAAGACCGGAAGCACTGGGAGAAAGAAGAGTGCAGGAAGAGCAAGGGTTGGGATGGAATGGAAGTTGAGGACAACCGATTTGAGGAGAGATAGAGCCAAAGAAGCTATCTTCGACGCATATTCCAAATAGGCAAAGCGCAAGGGTCCAGAGAACGTGCGAATGGGCGCGAAGACGGTGATGATGAGGGGGATAATAAAAAGCAGCCATGTAGAATAGCTCCAAGATATAGGTGATACTGGTGTCAGCGCCACACCTAGCGAGAGAAGGACAAAGGGCCAGAGAAAAGGGGCGATATCTGTGAACAAATAATTAGGCGGCCACGCATATGAGATCTTGGCAGAGACTAACTTGCGAGGGAGGCTATCGCCTGCTGGGGAATAATAGGAGTTGGATCGGGATCCATTGGCTGATATGCGAGACTATGATAGAGTCAATTGTTTATCAAACGGTGAATGAGAATTGATCAAGCACACCTGATAGAAGCTTTGTTTTGGTGTTTTTATGTTCTTGCGGTGTCGGTCGCTGTGGGACATGGCAATCATGGTAGACTATATATCGTCCGAATGTGCTATGGCGCCTATCGATTAGACAGCTGCTCTCTGGGGTAAACTATACTGATACCTCTTATCGACCTCGTGTATTGAAGAAGTTTGATGACCTACACGCAGTCATGACCAGAAACGAAGAGTCATAGCTAGTCATGACCGTAACTTGAAGCGCTGTTATTACGTCAGCTGATGCCTGTTGCCTAAGGTTGCTGCATCAGGCGATTCGGTAATGGACTGCTCCGGTTTCGATTCATGAGGACGTTGTTCTAGGTTGTTCTCCAGAGTCAGGTCTGTGATAGTGGACTGATAGTGGCTGCATTCTAGGCCCAGAAAAGCAGCTCTGCCAGTCTGGGGAATCCCCATCACCAACTAGCGTAAACTCTGGGGAATCCCCATCAGCATGAGCAGCCTACTATACATCGCCTGCTGGGGAATAATAGGATTTGGGTCGGGATCCATTGGCTGATATGTGAGACTATGATAGAGTCAATTGTTTATCAAACGGTGAATTAGAATTGATCATGCACACCTGATAGAAGCTTTGCTTGGTGTTTTTCTTTCCTTCAAGTTGTGAGTCGGTCGCTGTGGGACATAGTATGTATCGTCCGAATGTGCTATGGCGCCTATCGATTAGCCTCCACAGCTGCTCTCGGGGGTGATACCTCTTATCGACCTCGTGTATTGAAAGAAGTTTGATGACCTACACACAGTCGGGGAACGAAGAGTCATGGTCAATTGACCGGTCAATGATACAACATGGCGCATGTTTTGGGGTTTGGCGCCGAGTCATTAGGTCAGCTGATGCCTGTTGCCTAATGCAGTGAATTGGTTACTGCATCAGGCAGTCAAGTCACAATCTGTCACAATCGATCGATTCACGAGGACGTTGTTCTGCAGGGTCAGGTCTCCGATAGTGGACTGATAGTCTGATAGTGGCTGCGTTCTAGGCCCAGAAAAGAAGCCCGATCAGCGTGAGCGCGTACTTAGCTGCTCCATATAATCAAAATCAGGGCACTGTGCTAACGGGGACTTCTTTTTCTGAGGAATACCCTGGGGGGCAATGATATACATGAGATCGATAACGAGACCTGTATCCAAAGGCCCTTCATGACTTGATTGTGAAGGATAAGAAAGTACACGAGTCAATATGATACTCGACTGCAACACCTTTCTCTAATTGCAAGAATGGTCAACCACTCAAATGCGTTTGGCAATAATTCAAACCTTGAAGGGATGGCCGGCAATGCTTTTGGTGCTAATAGCGTTGCTAACCACAATTCGAACAACTCAACCACTAATGGAGGTAAGCCATGTTAACAGCATGGACTTGTCCCATATTTATGTTCGACGTTCAAGACCAGAACATCACAATCAATGTTATCTCTTCAGATGGTGGTGAGTTCAGCCAATGGAAACTCGCTAATGAGGAGAATAGAGCTGATGTGCAACTCAGATAAACCGCTTACTATCACCGGTCACGGCTCGGGTGGCAGCGGCGGCGCTGACACTGGGGAACCGGTTGTCATCGCAGGAGTAGGTGGCGGAAAACGTGTGTTCTGGCAAGCTGGCGACGGATCAATCCACACCAAGGGCTGGTATCCGGATGGAACACCGTGGACCGGCAGACTTCTTGTTCCTGGAGAACGCGTAAGGAAACCTACGCCGCTGGCTGCTCTCTGCTGGGGTGGGGAGTCGGGCTTCAAACATGTGGGCGACTTGATATTCTGCAATTATTCATCGCCCAGCTCAATTGGAAATGCCCTAGATTTGTTTCTATTATGTTGACCGCTGGGACGTTCTCCAAGGAATGCGCCGGTCAGGCGGCTCCTGGCGAGTAGAAAAGTTTCGCTCGGCCAGGCGGCGCGTTTCTCCACAGTCTACGTTAGTAGCGAAACAAATTGGAGGTGGGGAAGTGAAGGTGAAATATACGTCAATGCGTGGAGCCAAATCTGCAGCCAGCATCCCAAAGGAAATAATAAGGGAAGTAGTAGAAAGAGTGATGGCAGAATTGTTACAGGTTATTAAGGTTCTTTTTACTGGCAGGAGAACATCGGTCGGTAAAGGGAAAAAACTCAGAGACAGACTGGAATGGAAGAATTGAGGGAGGGCGGAGATACTAAACTAAGTACTCGAAAATGTTTATCCAAGTTGGTTGTAATTCCGGGATCGGAATGATGTATTGATGGGGTGGCATCGACACAGAGCGGTAGAACCTCAGAAAGTCTTGAACGTTCTTTTATACGTCTTCCAGATCAGAGCTGAAGCTGTTGAAGCACGATATGGAGGTGGACTCGATTGGAGATGACGAATTAAAGCAGGATTATTAGGGATTGTTGTGGCTGTGCGGATTTCAGCTTCAAGTTGCTCAACCCACTCCAAAAAACTCATGCGACCACAAAAAAGGCACTCTCAAATCCCTTGGTTTACATAGGCGGATGCAAACCGTGTACCACCGTCACTCGCTAGACATTGCAGGCAAGATTTTGTTTGTGAAAGAACTTGTTGAGGAGGACAGTAAAGAACCCGTTGGCTCTTTTTCCGTCTCATTTCGTCCTCACTTGATTCGTAAAGCCAAGCCTCCCTCGTTAAAACTGTCACGCAAGGCTGTGGAAAGGGACGAGGTTTTTATATTACTCTTGATCTATTTGGAGGCTAAGAGGCAAGAAGGCTCGGTAAGTTGAGTTGCCGAACAGTCACTGTTTGAGGACTAAATGTTGCCTAAGAATTTCGGACCCCTAGCAGGGACAGGTGCTTGGTAGATGCCGACAACATTGTCCACTCGGCTTGCAGGAACTCTAGGTACCAGTTTCGAAATATACCATCTCGTTTTGTGGCCGTGGTCCAGCTACCCTTGCAATGCCGTTTTCTTTACAGACGCCAACGGAGCAGCCTCCTTTATTCTTCTTATTTTATCCCTCATAACTCTGACTGATTCCAGAAAAATTCTCTCGGGTCCATATGGTCCCTCCGATTCAACATTGACTACGAGAAGCAGTTAATCGCATTGAAGACAGTAGCAAGAGGAGATAGGGACGTACACAGGAAGAAATCCCTCACTCGACCCAACTCTACGGAATCTGCAAATTCAGGATGTCTGAGCACTTCTCGACTGACGCTGTCTTTCCGGACACCGCCTTCGTCTACGCTGACAGCTTTACTTTCTGGATCGATCGTGATCACCCCGGGTGAGAAACATGATTGAAATTTTTCGGCGAGGTGTGGCGGAATGGGCTTCTTGACGATAATGTGAGGGAGTAATCTATAAGATGCCGTCGCTGGAGAGAAAGGTATAAAAAGGTGTGGATTGTAAGAAAGGGAAGTCACCGACCGACAGGGCTAAATTTCGCATGATCCTTTCCAACACCCTTACATGCGTGTAGCTCCATGTGGACTTCCTGACCTGGCCTCAATTTTGCGAGCACAATATTTGGGTTTGTAGCTGCTGGTGGTTTGGGCGCGAAAACAGCTTCTTGGCCTCCTTCAGGTTTCCATACCAGATGCGACGACTTCAGTTCGTGGTTGATATACAGTTGGGCTGGATCGGTGGATCCTTTTTGGGCTTGTGGATTGCGTTTGCAGGCCAACTTGACATTGAAAACCAAAGTATTTCTGTCAGTAGGCCCATCCGCTGTATCTAAGCATAGACCGGTCATTAACGACAGTTATAATGTTGATAACACCTCACTTCTTTTCATGGTTAAAAGTGCGGGGTCAACATTCAATGGAACAAGGCCTATCCGGTGTGCAAGAACCTCGTCGGCAACGACGGTTGTGTTGTTCCAAATGTAGACATTCTCTATGCAAACGGTAGGGACCTAAAATTTGGTTTGAATGAGCCGAACAAGACAAAACGAAATTATCGCACTTCTGCAATCATGATGCGACGGAATGCATTAGCTATAGAGGCGTCCACTCCCACAAGATCAAATTCCAAAGTCCTATTCGAGACTCGTCGAACCTTGACTTGGAGATTCTACTAGTCACATATGGTGATCAGCAGAAATGGATGGACACAACATTGAACACACTTGGATGAAGTTGTCCAGGTTCCATGAGTTGTCTTCATTTGGATAGTGTCCAGGGAAATCTGTGCTGGATACATGAGAGACTCGTTCAGCGGACAGGTGAACAAGCCGCCGAGGGTTAACAGTTTGAGAGGCCATGAATCCGCCGCACGCAGGCCAAAAAGATTTCGATTAGTATCGCTTACCTAAGCGCCGCTTGCCGTTGCGGAGGTTAGTGGGAGATCACGTGATCGTGTGTGGGACGTTCTCGGGCTGAGGTACTTTAGAGGGCGCACTGTTCGCTCTTCTTTATCGTTCTTCGCAAGCTCGTTCTAGCTTCTATATCACTGATCATGGGTGTTCTGGATGTCGTCCCCGTGAGTATTTTACAGCTGATCGAGGGCGATTTTGGTGGAACTGATTGGTGATTGTCGTCTTTGATTTTGTTTCAAAGGCTGGTGTTTTGACTGGCGATAACGTTCGCAAGTTGTTTGACTATGCAAAGGAGCACCAGGTACTGCTTTTGATATTTTTGGGGCATGTAGTTCAGCTTATCATTGTCTCGTAGTTCGCTATTCCAGTAAGTGATGAGGTATCAGACAATAAGTTTCTTTCTTTACGTATCCATTGTAGGCCATCGTACGTGTCTCATCCATTCATTCCGTCAAACAACATCGATGAATTACGTAGAACGTAACTTCGACATCGACTGCCAACGCGGTACTCGAAGCTGCTAGGTATGTCTTATCTGATTCCGGAACATGCCAGTGATGTCCAAAACGCGCATACACAGGGATATAAAGTGTCCTATCATCATCCAAGTGTCCCAAGGCGGAAGTCACTTCTTCGCCGGCAAAGGTCTTGCGAACGACAAACAGCAAGCATCTACTCTCGGCGCTATATCTGCCGCCTACCATGTCCGAAACGTCGCCAAGTCATACGGCATGTATGTTGCTCACGTCAATTTTGAGTAGTTCTCATCGCTTGCCGCAAACTTAGCCCGGTCGTCTTGCACAGTGACCACTGTGCCAAGAAACTTCTTCCCTGGTTTGACGGCATGCTCGAGGCTGACGAGGCTTACTTCAAGAAACACGGCGAGCCTCTGTTCTCTTCTCACATGCTTGATCTGTCAGAGGAGCCCAAGGACGAAAACATTAAAAGTTGTGTCAAGTACTTCAAGCGCATGGCGCCTCTCGGTATTTGGCTCGAGATGGAGATTGGCATTACAGGTGGTGAAGAAGACGGTGTTGACAACACGGGCGTCGACAATGCCTCCCTGTACACGCAGCCTGCTGATGTTTGGGATGTCTATCAGGCTTTGAACCCCATCGGCCCCAACTTCAGTATTGCGGCTGCGTTTGGAAACGTGCATGGTGTTTACAAGCCTGGAAATGTCAAGCTACAGCCTGATTTGTTGGCGAAGCACCAGGAATATGCTACCAAGCAGCTGCAGGGTACCGTGAAGAAGCCTTTGTAAGTTTGTACCATGCAGAGTTGTTAAATCTGAACCCGAATTGGTTTTCAGGTACCTTGTCTTCCACGGTGGTTCTGGATCGACTGAACAGGAAATCAAGGAAGCTGTCTCAAATGGCGTTGTAAAGATGAACGTTGATACTGACACCCAATACACGTACTTGGTTGGAATTAGGGTAAGTCTGAGCGGTTGTTTTACCAGTAGTACACTCGCTGAATATAACAACGCAGGACTTTGTCGAGAAGAAGAAGGGATACCTTCAGAGCCAAGTCGGTAACCCTGAGGGTCCCGATAAGCCAAACAAGAAGGTAGGGTCGTAGCGTTGACACATTGTGAGGTTACTGATGTGTATATGCGTAGTACTACGACCCTCGGGTCTGGGTCCGTGAGGGTGAAAAGACTATGACAGAGCGTGTCAAGCAGGCGTGCCGCGACCTTGGCAATGTTGGTAAGTATTGGTTATGCTTTCAACAAACTTTGCGAATATTGATTATGGCTGAACTCAGATCGTCTGTAAATTGCTGTTATATATCACTAATTCTGGTTTCTTCTGTTTCCCGTTTGCGATGAAGAAAGAAATTTGTACAAGTTGATACTGTGGCACATACAGCCTTGTATTTGTTTTCGATCGGTTGGCTAGTTCATAACCGCCAACGTCGATAACTATTGATATTGCTCGCTGATGTAATTTTACCTAGATTGATACAATGAAAAGTGTAGTAGCAGACCTCGTGTATAATTGAACATTTATCAAAAACAAGGAAAAGACGACAGTTAAAGGTACATTCAAGATGGTGCATCAGCATAGAATAATACGCTCGTCTTAGCACTGCGTTGCAGCGTAGTAGCGAGGTTGATGTAATTGTAGATAAATAAAGCACGCGTAAATAAAGCACACGTCGCACAATCACATGCCACAGTTCTGCTACGCGTTCAGCAAATAAATATCATGTCTAGGAAACTTAACCTCAATTGTTTAGTTTTTGGCGATGATACCATCTTTTCTGTCCAAATTCGACGCACGGAGTCCGTCGACGTCCTCAAGAAAGTCATCAAGCGCAAAAAGAAGCCTGCGTTCGACCATATTCCTGCCGACAAACTCACTCTCTGGAAAGTTTCCTTCTCTGTCACCCCAAGTCTCCGAGAGGACCTCAGTAAGCATGAGTTTGTTGATGAAGAATCATTATCACCGGTAGCGAAGCTGTCAGGAATTTTCTCGCAGGCTCCTATTCGAGAGAACCTTCACATAGTCGTAAAGGTCTCACCTACTGCATTACGCATGAACGCCTTTGTGGCTTCCCCAGTAATCCACCCAGCCCCCCCCCCCGTCCTCTACTCTCAAACTGTTGTGTTATGTGCGCGGTGATGATTACACGCACGTCTTCGAAGTCAACATCGGAATGGAAGAAACCGTTGCCGCCCTCAAGGAATATATCAAGGCGAGACAGACCCATACTTTTTGTAACGTCGATGCCATATTCCTTAAATTATGGAACGTAAACATTCCTTCGGATAATAAAGATCTCAGAGAAAGTGTCGATAAACTTGACTTAGTTGATGAAAATGCTTTACTGTTCCCTTCCACTATAATGTCGAAGATCTTTCTTAAACAGCCAGAAAATGGACACATACGTCGTCGTCAAAGAGTTGCCTATCAGTGAGTGCTATTTTTGTATCGTATCTGCGGAACTGTTGATATGGTCTTCACCAGCCATTCCACAGAAACGGATGCTTTCCGAACCACCTGAAACCGTCTTAGATCGTCTCAAACGTGCTAAGATCATTACAAGTGCGCCATCAGATACTGAGGTCATCAGAAAGGTACCAAAGTCTTCAGGAAGATCCCTCCGAGAAGATCTATGACGACCGTCCCACACCGGATGCCGACATTCCACCCATCCCTCTTCTATATGAAGGTTTTGGACACTTCCTGGATATCATGAATGATCATGAGAATGTGCCCGGCCTCGCTGACGTTGATGCACAAGAGTTGCGGAAGGAGGTAGACGATCTAGCAAGCAAGATGACTGGCTCCTTCAGTACAGAAGACGACCGGAGAGATGAAGCCCTAGCCTGCCTTGACCGCATTTTCTCAGCGCGTAGAGGCATCAAGATTCCTCAGCCCTACGCCGCTGCTACTGGTTCCGTCAGAGCCGATGGCCATAATGCTGAGATTCATGGTGCAGGGACGATGATCGTAGTGGTTAAAAACTGCCTCACGGGGATCAGCTCACTTCCTCAGGTTGAGCTTGTATGCAATGCTGCGCGTCTGGCTGCGACAAGAATGGATGAGGAACTCTACCTACGATGGAGGGTACCTTTCGTCGGTCTGACCATTGTTGGTGAGTTGGATATATCTGCATTTCACATTTATTCGATGTTCTGATATTCCTAGGGTGCAATATCACGTTCTATGCAATCATTGCGATCGACCATCGCTTTAGGATTGTTAGTCTAACACCAGGTTTTTCATGCATCCTATCGGCTTCTGATGGTCGCGACCGCACGCTCCTCTATTCAGCCTTCACTGCGGCATCGGTCCTCCAAGCTCATATTCTTCAAGACTTTGAGAGGCTTCTGAACAATCTCCCTGCTGTGATCCCAGCCGATGCGCGTCATTTTCCAGCGGTCTCAAAATTACGCAAATACCCGCCCTCATCTAACGACTATTTCGCATTTGAGATCGGATGCTTCTTCCCAGTCAGACAACCCTACCGCTTTTTGTACGCTGCAGCAACGCCAGACAAGCAACTTGTCCTCGTCAAATTTTCTCGACGGTACCCAATTGAGCTGCATGAATTTTGCGCGAACTCGGGTCATGCGCCACGAATTTTCGCCTTTGAGCAACTTCCTGGTGGATGGTGTGCTGTGGCGATGGAGTATATTGAGTCTGGCTTGCCAATCACTGACCCGAGCCTTCCTCCCACTCATCGAGACCGTTGGGCGGCTGAGCTCCAGCACCTCATGGACGACTTTCACAGCAAAGACCTTGTCCACGGTGATTTGCGATGTGAATACCATCTGTAAAGGAGATTCTGTGATGTTGATTGACTTCGATTGGGGTGGTAAAGCTGCAGAGGTGTTCTATCCTATGCCAAACCTCAAGGCCTCAACGATGAGTTGCTGCAGGGTAGGACATCCGATGACCTGAGAATTACAAAAGAAGATGATAGGCGCGTGTTAAGGAATACTCTTGCTAAACTCATGAATATGGATAGATAATTTGTTGGGAATTCATCCTATATACTTTTTCTGCTCCTCTCTTCCCTAGGTCCAGGGTTTTGCGGACAACACCTTTCATCCGCTCAATGTTGTTCTTTCTTCTTCACACCATCTCGTTGGTCACGATGAGTCGCCATCACAATGATTGGAGACAGAAAACACGACCGGAAGGGGGCCCAAGGCTCGAGCAGAAAGGTAAGTGATATCTTTGAAAGCCACTTGAGATGGCGATGGGTGTGTTATCATCAACTGACGTTTACCATCAAGGGACGAGATCCCTCGATATCCTGTGGTTTGGGACGGGCCCCATAACTCGATAGATTTAAGTTGAAGTAAGATTTGATAATGTTCATATGCTCATTACGTTTGGGCACCACCCTCTGCAAATGACCATGAGGTTGCAAGATGACGAGTCTCGGATATTCTGATCCCTTCTTCTGTGATACTATAGTAGCGATTTGGAACTTGAAGCCAATTACTCACCTTTTAGAGAGCTATGGAAACAGACTGCTCAGTGCTCACCTTGTCCAGGCTCCTCTCGGTAGCATAGCACATGCATACACTCTTCCAGAATACGTATTCTGAGCCTGCTCTTCGGTCCAAACATCTGTATTCTACTGCTCTCCGGAGTAACGGTTGGGCAATGTATGCGCCATATCCTGTTGCGATTGCGGCGTCGTGCCCAGCAGATCCACATACTTAAGCTAGGAAGCTATCGACACCGTGTCATGCGCTATATTAAACACAGCAAAGAAAAATGATTACATACCTTTGTCCGTCTTTAAACTCCAACGATGAGCGAGTTCCATAACGGGTTTATCTTTGATCTGCGAGCATAGTACATGACCTGTGAAAGATATTCATGCAGCTCTCGACCGAAGCACTTCAGTTGCGGCACGGGCCAGGGACTGAAAAGTCCAGGCGAGAATCCATGGTGGACGCGGAAGTGGGAAGGGTCATCGCTACTGGATTGGATGGTAGCCGGTCCGGCTGAGAGAACAGCATCTTGTCGTTCACTATCGACGAAGTACCTCAGCCGAACACGATGGGCTCTTCCACAAAGAATCCCAATATTCTCACGGTTTCCTGGAATAATGAATTTGCCTTCGCAGATAATGATTGCCTCTTATCCGTCTCATATGGACGTCCAAAACGCCGTAGCAACCTTGAAGGACATCATGTACAATGGGAGACATGCCATTGGATTTTTTATGCGAACAGGGTTACCGGCGTTGAAAGAAGAGCTAGGAGAAGATGCAGCAATGCTATATAAGTATACAGCCAACCGTTTGTAAACTGGTGATCCGCAGTGGAAATGACTCAAATGAGGCAGCACGACGCATTGTCGACAGATTGATCAATGATCAAGGAGTCGCGTAACAATTTCCATCACGTTACGAAAGATGGAGACGGAATCAGTCCTGTTTGCTTTGATGCGCCGTCTGCTCCTGTCTTGGTGGGTTGCGGACACCTGTACTGCGCAGCCTGCATCCATCACTGCCTTACATCCGCTGTCGACAGGAAAAGGTTTCCTTTTCTCTGCATCGGTGACGAAGACAGATGCAAAGTACCGATTGCTATCCCCATCATACGCTGCGCAACGCCTGATTGTAGCCAGATATATCGCTGTGATGGCAACAAGCAGAGCTTCAACTGCAGTGTCCCGGGCCTTCTTGTCTCGCATCTGTCTGCATTGCATGCAGGAACGTTTCACACGAACGAATGACATGTCAAGAATGGAATTTGCTGCATGATGTGGCGGAACAGGAACGCAGGGACGCAGAATGGACGTCCACGGCTGGTGCCAATAAATGTTCAAGATGTCAGGTCTTTATACAGAAGATCGACAGGTGCACCGTGCAACCGAATTCAGTGTCATTGTGGTGCCCATATTTGCTGGATTTGCCTAGCAGCTTTCAATGACTCGAGTACCGTATATAGCCATTTGAGTGGTGTTCATGGGGGAGTTTTTATTATCATGTTAATGACACTCTTGACTTCCCATGAAAATATACGGCCGTAACCGTATGCCCCTCGAATGGCGGCCGCGGGCTCGCTCTTATTTTGATGACTAACTTACGCTCCCTTGTCTATACGCTACATAGTATAGAGTAGCTTGGTCTAAAACGCCGCTACGGTCTTCTAATCTATTGACAAATAAACTAATCATGTGGCTAGTACCTGCTCCATCCACTCTATCTCCACATCTAGGTATCAGTTACCCATGAACTGTCATGAGGATGGTGGTACTGTTCGTGAGTGTATATAAACCTATCAATCAGGAGTTTCAAAGATGGTTCCTGGCTGTAAATGATACACTTATGTACCTCAGGTCGTGATTCGGTCAACAAAGTCCGATCACAACCGACGACAAGATAAATAGCGAATAGTGTAGAGTCTGCTGTAATATTATGTAATATATACTTATAAATGATCTCCGCTTGATGACATCGGCAACTTCCTTGATCACTGAATTGTCCATTGATTCACTGTCGAGTACAAAAACCATGCAGATCTTCACTGTCTCCCGCACGACATGGCTCCCACCGTGATTCCAGACTCGGATGTCCAACAATATCTCATTGGAGTAATGCTCCAATCATTTTTTTATGCACTGTATCTCGTATCTTTGGTGCATGCTTTCCGCTGGCTTTTGTATGAAGAGGAAGGATGGACACTCAAAAGCCGCAATAAAGTGGATTGGCTATTATTAACGATATCTTCTTTCGTCTGCATGTTCTTGACAGTGGACTTGGTGTTCACCGTATTGCTTCAGCTGGCTTTGACCGAAGTGGACCAGATTGACATTGCCAGTGTACGTATATAGAGTATTTTCAACTTGTTGTCACCTTACCATTTTCCAGATTGTGATTGAAATCACTACATTGCTGATTACCGATGCTATTTTGGTGCGATACATCATGGTTGAATCAGAATGATATGGACTCTAAATTTGACAGAAATCCCCTAGATAATTCGCTGCTGGGTTGTATACCAGAGGTCATGGCGTGTCGCTTTCTTCCCTCTCATGCTATGGCTAGCAAATGTCGTCTTGTTTATCGTTTGGTTCATATCCTATATGAGCCCCAACCCGATTAACCCTGTGTCTCTGTTTACTCTACGATTATGTTACTGCTGCACCTGCACAATAAATCTCTACGCCACGAGTATGTTCAATATTTTTACGCACCATCAATCTGTGTCTAATACTCGACAGCTGCCATCGTTTATCAACTACGGCGCGTAGCAAGAGCACATAGCAGCAGATCCTCTATCCTATACCGTATTTGCCGCACGGTAGCAACAACTGGGATCCTATATACCTTGACAAGCTTGCCATTGGTGGTGATGGCGTTTCTCTTCCCAGAATACAAGCCGGCATATGTTATATGTGATACGGTAGTATGTCCTTCCAATACCATCCCCTGCCTTTTGAATAATTATACTACTCCAGAACGTCTTGATGGCTGGGATTACGTTTAACCTTCTCCTCATCCGTGTGGGTCAACTTCGTGCGGATGACAATGGAGGTGGAGGTTCGCCCGACGAGAGCGCGAGCGTGGTGTTCTCAACGGTAGCATTTGGGGTTCCAACCCTCGCAACTAATGAATTTTCGATGGATTCTGTCAGCGCACATCAAAAAGGCCAGACGGATGCAAAGGGAGTAGGTTCTATGTCGGCGAGCAAATAGGTCTCTATCGTATATTCGCCCCCGGAATTGCCAACGACGAAAGGTGCCAGGGTCCCAGTGTTCCGCTATCGCACCTTGCAACATCTCAGCTTCCACAGCCTCGCTTCAGTTACCAAGTTCCCAGTCCCCTGTTCTTGTGTTTTGCCCATTCAAACACCTATAGCTTCCTCAACTTCAAGGAACGTCATCAACTTGACTCACAACACTTCAGTTCAATTATACCCGATGCATCTTCACCTTCTTCCTCGTCCTTGATATCTGAATCAGTGGCGTTGACTCTGTCTTAAGATGCTACTGACAGGAGGTTAATTGTGGCCTGGGGCTCGTTGGAGTACTTACAGTGTGTTGCATAACAAACCGGAGAAATCGCACAGAATTTTTTGTTTGTAGTATGTCGGAACTTTTCCCAGCGATTACGAATCGCTCTCATTCGATCTATCCCGCCTTTTCCCGCTCACCTCCGCTTCACTGGTCATGTTGCAAGCCCAACCAGCCTCGCAACACTTTATTTATAGTACTCTTACTGTTACATAACTCAAGTCTAGATCAACTTCAGTTACGACATAATGTAACTACAGTACTTGTACAACCGATGAAAGAATAGACCCATCACGCACATGCAGTGTCATGCACGTCGCGTAGTGACATCAGGAATAGTAGTATATGTGTGTAGTCATTAGACATTCCAAGACGATTAAGTATGATGGGCTGAGTTGGATAATCCCTGAAATAAGTTGATAGGGCACATCTGTAGAGCTTGACAAATCCAGAATTGCATCTTGCTGCATAACCATTGTAGTGCGGCCGAAGTGCCTCCATACTCAACTGGAGAAGAACTGTTACTAAGTAAAGGATATTCTGACAGAGCACGCACTCGGTCATGGGCCTTACAGAGGATCTTGACTTCCTTCTCCGTAAATAGGAAAAAAATTTGCGTAACGGTCGTCTTCACCATGCATGGGAAAAATCTGAGGAATAATTCTCTGATCCAAACGGTTTGCAATTAACCACATCCTCGCATACCTCAAGATGGTTTAAGGACGACGCCATCTGGCCGGATTCCACTACGTTGCAGATCCCCACCATCATACTTGCAAACACCGCATCATTATTCTATCAGAGGATGTCACTTGACAGTATTTCAAACGTTGATACTGACAGACCTTCAGCAGCGAACCAAAGACTGTAGCAAAGAAATCGCTGGCCTGGAATAAATAAGTTGACTGGAAAAAAGAAGAATGAAAGGGCAGACCAACTCGGCATAGTTGTGCTCTATCGCGGAATGGATAGGCGTATCATATTCGTCGATCAGGACCACAACGGGCTTCATGAAGACTTTCTGGAGAATCTGCGATATGACCTGTAGTACCGTGCCTCTTGGATGCAGCAAGACCTGTTCGTGATATAGTTTATCACAAAAAAGGAGGAAGCTCTGGTCCGGAACGCCATCAATTGGATTTGATAGATCCTTGAGTATCCTAATGACAATCGCGTCGAAGGAAGTCTGCATATCTTTGTATGTGGTCCCATGGACATCCTTGAACCGATCAGTAAACCCCGTTTCCATATGGCAACAAGACTATTCCACCTTCAGGTCAACATACAAAACAGGATACTGCTGAAAGTGCGTCGAAACAAGGTCGCGATAGAATGGGTCAGTGATAGCCGTCGACGCAAACTGGCTGGTAGTTTTGGCTCTCGAGTGGTCTGATTCAGGTCGCTGCAAAAACTCCCTGAAGTTTTTGGTGTCAGCAGTCACAATAATATTTGATCAGAAAGGAGCTCAACCGAATCATCGAAAGTGTGTAGCTCTTTCCACAATGCCTCGGGCGAAGAATGAGGTGGTGACTTCCAGGGTCACGTAGGAAAGCCTCAATGGCGAGTGTTTTGTCAACAAACGAGGCGCCTGCATCGAAGAATTGAACGAAAGAGCTAGGGGCAGACGAGATCGCCTCTTGAACCACAATGTGGCCATCTTCTTCACTGACAACACGGCGACGGGACATTGAGGGGTGGTTATCAAACAGTAGTCATACTATAGGGGTAGATGTAGGGTTGGAAAGCTAAACAAGTGCAAAAGACTTACCATACCAGAGTTCAAACAGTCCAAACTGACTGAACGTACTGAACGCCGAACGTGCTGAACTTGTGCCAGTTATCCAAGCTCACAAAAACGGAATAAGCTAGCGAGGGTGTGAGCAAGTAGCATGAATGCTAGGTCTGCTGGTCCAATTGGCGGTTCGCGGTCTATGCCTCGTTGCGTAACGCGATGCGAAGCCCAGCGAGAACCCGGTTGTCCAATGAGCTACTTCCACCAGCTTATACCCAACCGTCCAACGATGTATAATGAGAGGGAAAGATCAAACATATTAACAAATCTAACGTATATTTATTGCGTCCGAGTCGGTGTATTTATGCAGAGTAGTTTAGTCTTAGGGCATAGTAAATGGTTGGTTGTTTGTGGGGGGAGCTCAACACCTACTTACAAGGAGAATCACTACAGGACAACGTAGTGATTCAGCTGGAAATGGAGGGAATCTGTGATGTCCGCCGCTTTTGTTTGAGGTAATTGACGTGCGCCGAACCTATCCGGAGATCATTGGCCCATTCAACTGCTATCTTTTGCCTTGAAAGCTCTGAGTTCGTCCACTAGCGACTTGAGGCATGGAATTGTGAGCGGACCCGAGGCACCTTGTTCAGGCGTCCACTCCTGACGTTCTTCATATGCCCATTTCCATTTCTACGAAAAACGACAATGCATGATGATATCGCATTAGACGTCAGTCGAAATTATACTTGCCAGGTATCGTATCAACTGTTTATCCGTTGGCATCACGTACTTCCACTCCTCCGCAGTGGACGCAGAAAGACTGCAACAGAAAATGCGATACGAATCGAGCGCATAAGCGCCAACTCCCGGGAGATGTGAGATCTGTGTGGCAGGGTACCGCTTCCGCGTATAAAATATCTTATGCCTAGTAGGCCGGAGATCGTAATCCCGTGGTGGGTCAAGCATGTAATTGAATGAGAGTTGAATCAGACGCTTTGCTCTGACGGATTGAGTACCCACTCGCCGGAGAGCGTCAGTGAGGTCTGCTTCGTCTGCTGCTCACGTGGTCAACAATTAAAGCAACCTAGCAAAGGAAGAATAATTTACCTCTAGAAAGGAGAAAAGGTGTAGGCCATCTGTCAAGTATGGACCAAAAGACGGGTATGGCCACCTTTCCTGTGGTCTTGTTGAGGAGAGTGACTGCAATGAGAAGCTTCCATGGATCCTCGGCTAATGATTCTTAACACAAGTGTTAAATAGTGACTAGCGCAGGACTGTCAACAAACCTTGAATGAGAACCGGCTTAAGTGAGCCCAGTTTCCGAAAGTAGAACAGATAAAGGGGGTTCGCTTCCATACTGTGACGCGCGTCAGCGTCACATCTAAACCGTCCAAGATAATCTCGCCATGCGGTATTATGAGCAAAAGTATCCCGAAGTCGACGAGCTTGTCATGGTACAAGTTCGTCAAATAGCCGAGATGGGCGCATATGTCAAGTTGGTATGCGATTCGAAAACTGCGAATCTGTCCATGGCTGATATACGGGTTTACAGCTCGAGTACGACAACACTGAAGGAATGATTCTCTTATCCGAGCTTTCTCGACGACGCATCAGATCCGTCCAAAAGCTCATCCGAGTAGGCAGAAACGAAGTCGTTGTCGTTTTACGTGTGGACAAGGAAAAAGGTGTGCGATCGAGTCATGTTGTTTTATCGCAACACCATCTCACCTGGGCAAATTAGGATACATCGACCTTTCAAAACGGCGTGTATCACCAGAGGATATCGTAAAATGTGAAGAACGGTACATGAAGTCCAAAACCGTGGCGTCAATCCTGCGTCATGTTGCGTCAAAGATTACCACCGTCTCCTCCGAGGGACAGCTTGACGATGCACAAGCGATTGAGACTGGTGAGAAAGAGAGCCGAAAAGTAAGAAAAGCAAAACAAGCAGGCCATGAGGATGAGATACAGGAACATCCAGAAGGACTCACAGGAGGGGCAAACGAGGAAGAAAAACTCGAAAAACTCTACGAACAAATCGCATGGCCACTAGGGAGGAAATATGGGCATCCATATGACGCTTTCAAGCATGCAATCGCGTTTGTGATCATCTACTGTTTCCGTGGAACATATTGCAGTTCTAATACTCCTTGTTATCTAGGGAAAACGAAACCGTTTTTTCGTCTTTGGAGACTCCTATTTCACCTGCAGTACATTCTATCCTCATGACTACGATCGCGCGGCGTTTGACTCCCCAACCGATCAAGCTACGCGCTGACATTGAATTGACATGCTATACTCCATCTGGCATCGATGCTATCAAAAAGGCTCTACGAGCTGGAGAAAAACAGAGCAGTGAAGCAGTGCCAATAAAAGCAAAACTCGTTGCTCCGCCATTATATGTATTGAGTACGAACGCCACGGACAAGGTCAGTTGTCATCGTCGGTTGGTTCGCTCCAGCTACATGTTGTTTCTCTAGTATGCTGCAGTGGAACGCTTAGAACGAGCGATCGAAACAATCCAAGGTACTATTGAAGAAGACGGTGGCAATCTGATCGTGAAGATGAAGGTCTGGCGCATAGATACACCATCATCACATTCATCGCAACTGATATATTCCCTAGCCGAAAGCGATCTCTGAAACTGAAGAACAAGACCTGGCACAGCTCATGGCAAAGGCAGGCTTGGAGAATGCTGAAGTGTCTGGTGACGAGTCGGAAGAAGAATGAACATATTTTCCCCACCTGTCCATTGTGCCATACATCGGTCAGGTTGGGCAACTCACCCGTTAAATTTGGCCCATACATCTTTTATAATGTCATCGTCTATGGGATAAACTAGATCTCTAGCAAATTCACGAAAGAGTTTCCTGGGGTTCTGGACAGTTGAATGGTGAAATACCGGAGATCGGTGACGGGTTCAAGTAAATGATCCCAAAAGTTCCAGTGGCGATAAGGCACTGGAGTGTGTTTTAGTGGTCAGAGAGCTCATCTCGCTGAATTCGTCAATGAGGAGAACAACATTTATGATTTCTCTCCCAATACTCTGCATGGAAGTAATGTAGGAAGTCGTGATATCGGTGTGGTAGGTCCTTTGGGAGATCCTACTCTCACCTCCCAAAGTTCGAAACACTGCAGGTCTCCACAATCAGCATCGTTCCATTTCCGAGAACAGAGTACAACAGCATCAGAGTATTACTCTGAATCCGTCCGTGGCGCGTGGCGAGCCACCGAAATGCACGAAAGCAAATCACCCCTCAGCATCTTCGAATGCCGTCATGACCGTAAGTCACGCGGTTTTCCTCTGGAGGATAGGTCCCATGGCGAATGAGTCGACAGAGTTCTGGTGACGGGAATTGTAAAGAACGCGGGCGACGTGTTAACCATGACAATGCCGGGCATGACCTAAGAAGAACCATCTCTCAGAAAAGGGTCACGAAATGAGCCATAGGGAGTCCAAGCGCTGCCCTTTGCGCATTATTCTCGTTACGCACATTGACGGGTTGATTGTGCTACAAGCTGAGCTTGCGCATTACTACTGGTTGTGCTCCAATCTCTTGGGACATCGGGCCACTCGTTCTCGACGGCAGAGCTTGCGGTTCAGAACCAACTTCTGCTGCTTGAAACTCCGCGAAATCGTCCTCGGATTGCGCACCTCGACTATTCCACCGCCGTCCGTCTGTACCGTGGCTGGTCGGTTGCCGTTGAACAACGATTCTCAACAGCTAACTTTGACGACTGTCAACGGCGTTCATCTTCAACTTGTCTAGCGAGTTTTCTGGAAGCGGTATAGACGCCTGCCAAACACCACTTCAAGTTGGGAAGTTTCTCCAGTAAACTTGGCTATACTGGGCCACCACTCTTTCCAAGGCCTTTTGTAGCACGGCATTTTGTACAGCTACATTATTTAATGAGTCGTTTACTCGCACAACTGAGCTCATATTGTTCAATATTCATATGAAATAATGCTCCAGATAACTAGAAGTACATAGGTTGCACACCTGTGTGTGTGCCAGTCTCTGGAGCGTAGTCTTACTTAAACATCGTCAAGAGCTCCAGACGAGGAGTCTGCTCATGCTCTGCTTTAATAACGCTCACAGCTAGTGCCTTGAGTTCAGTCGGTGTTGAGGGATCCTTGTCTCCAGTGAAAGAGGATGCACGAGGAATGGAATGAACGCTGGTAGGGCTGGTGAGCATTTCTCATTCACGATCTGATCTAAACAGCCGTAGCAGCGGCTACCTTTCGGTCAACAATTCCAATGCGCCGTTTGCTCTTGCTTCGATGTCTTGAATGCTAACAACTGGCTCGTTAAACTTTTCCACACAACGC
>KN818345.1:0-18195 GCA_000827485.1 Amanita muscaria Koide BX008
GAAGAAGCTGATGCTCTTGCCGAAAATCGTAAAATTTGATTTCATCTGCGGCCAATTTTTTTTCCATGCGTGGCTCACGATAAGCGCGTCCCAAGCCGACTGACTCACTGCAACTTGAAGGAATTCGGACCTTTGATTGAGCATAAATAATGGACAACATGTACAACGTCAAATTAGCACCAACACAAAACCACATATCAACATCACCAAGAAAGCGTGCATGAGCAATAACTCCATAATCTTCCGTATTCCTTTTTCCCTATGACATGAACATAGACACTCCGGCATTTCAATGATTATCGGGACGTCATGAACTGCTGCATATGGAACTTTGGTGTATAGGGGTAGAGTTAGTGCGTCTGTCGCACGGGGTTAATGGTGTTTTATTGGATTAGTAGGCGCTGATGACGTACTTGCCCCACTTCGAATGTACTCTGGTAAGCTCTTAGGCGACTCTAATGCCTCGCATTCCGGTTCCCTACAAGTCTGCTCGGTGTTCTTAAGCGACCGTTTATGTGTCCAACCCTGTAACTTGTGGTCGAACTCAGTGCGGTTGATCTCAGGCTCTGACAAATTCGATGATCAAAACGACAGTTAGAGAGCGAAAGAAAGAACCTGGTGGCATAGATCTTCTGTCACACCCTCTTTAGAGTCCTGACACAAAGTATGGCTTCAGCTGAGTCCACTTGAGATTGACAGCTAGTAAACCAAGGCCCACGAGAGTTTTGAGAGGGCTAGTGAAACAGAGTGCGTGGATTGAATTAGACGTTCCCCCTTTTATTGCGAGTGCGATCTAAGGCCGTTTCTTATCTCTGTTCTAGATTCCACTCATTGCCATTTGCTCCAGGTCTTCGCACGGCCGCTTGTGGATGCCAAGTCAAGATTCGGCGGAAGGAAATCTTGTATTTTAAATTCAATCACGATGTCCAATATTTCCGTTCTTGTCTTCCGCTCTGATAATGATATGGCAGCTAAGAGGTATCAGGCAAGCTATATATATGCCCTACCTCAACTTGATATTGATTGACCACGCAATCTTGCAATCAAACATAATTTCAGGGCAACCAACCGACGCCACAAAGCAAAAGGCTCCACATCCTTCACCTAGGTTACCTGTCTTTCTCAAGGAATTTCTACTTGCGGTGACTCAGTAGATCTTGAAGTAACAGCAGAAATTTCCGTAAGTCTTTGTCTCTGAGAAGACAAAATCTTTTAGATTTGGCACGATCTCGCTACCCCAGAACTTTTTGTTGCTGCTCAGCTCCTGTAATCTATATTACATACCGCGCGATGACGAAAGAAAGGTGAAAGTGGAAAATATGTGCCAATCAAACGATTAAATAACGTCTTGTTCAATGACTGAAAACTAGTCGCATATTGTTGGCAAAGACGATCAGAGACCCTAAAGCGTGTATTTGCATTTAGCCAAGTCTGTCTCATTTTTTCCACCCACGGCCTCCAGATCACGTTGTTACCGCGTGGCGTACTCAAATTCTGGGGCCATGATCGCCACGATCAAAGCAGGCAGGCACCAGTCGCGTCTGCAGGATTGTTACAAGTCCGATATTCGATGCTATCATTACAAGTTCTCATGAAATCCCACCCCGGACATTCACAGTATTCAAAGATGCAGAGCGTAATTTTATAATATCATTATAGAGAGGGCCATGGCCAATCCGATCAACATGAACGCAGCACGGGGATGGATTACAGGTGCGTTGTTTCTTTGACTGCTTGCTGTAGCCGAGGTAGGTGTGATGGTAGTTCCCGTCTGAGGAAGAGCGCTTATCGTTGTCGTAGGACCCAGCGCGGGGTTGGTATAACATTTCCAGTTGTTGTCGAAATGGGTTTCAAGGTAGTCGCACTCGTGCTTGTGCCTGGCGGCGCTGGCGCCGTATTTGTGATGGTGAAGCTGATAGTGGAGACGCCTGTGCCTTTGCAGAGGTTGTTATACGCTGTAGGAAGGGTAGTTCAAAATGACAATCAACCGAAAGGGGAGCTAGAAGGGAAGTAGAATCCTGCTTACTGTCCAGTAACTGTTGACCTGATTGAATGATGCTTGGTGTAGGGTCAGCATTTACTGAGCACGAGACGCAGTATGCGAGGCTACTATCCACGGTTGGAACACGGACACAAGAAGAACTGGTGCATGTCTATTGGAATCAAGGAAATGAATGAGGACGGGTACTTGATGATGCGGTGAAACGTACGTTAATCGCGTTGATGGCAGGCACACAGCCTTGTTGGCACTGTTGTCATGGTAAATGCGCAGATAGAGCGGGACAATCAGCTCAACGAGTTACCTGGACAGGAAAGTCGGAGAGTGGAACGGACGTTCGCCTTCTCAAGCTGACACCGAACGTGGGCATTCTAGCCCGAAAGACGAGATGTAGGTTGTCGAAAGGAGACAACGGACCTAGGAACGGAAACAACAATTTCTATAGATATTGAAAATTTGACTGATGCGGCCTCACTGTCTGCGGGTGCCGCATAAGAGGCACTTATAAACGCCAAAAATGTCGTGACAAGGACGACGCGGATGAACATGACTTCCGGGTCCGCACTAAAGCCTCCTGGTCTCCTGGGTGCAAGGAAGAATGGGGGATGCCGGGGGATCATGTCATCCCCTTTCACTAGCCTTTTATCGTCCTTCAAGCTCAGCAACGTCCCTGAGCCGTCCAAACAATTCTCTTGAATCTGAATGGTTGTCATTGGTTTTTGATCAATATTGAATTATTGATCCCGTGGTTAATCTTAAAAATGCTGTGTAGAAAATACTCATAATAATTCCAGATTTGGTACAAAGTTGTTGTGCGCCTGTCGCACGGTGTTAATGGTGTTTTATTGCTGGTGACGTACTTGCCCACCTCGAATGTACTCTGGTACGCCAGTCTTCTCAGGCGACTCTAGTGCCTCGCATTCGGCTTCCCTACAAGTCTGGTCGGTGTTCTTAGGCAACTGTTTTTGTGTCCAACCATGTAACTTGTGGTCGAACTCAGGGCGGTTGACCTCAGGCCCTGACAAATTCGGAGCAAAACGACAACTAGAGAGCGAAAGGAAGAACCTGGTGGCATAGATGCAGTGACGTGTTTGCATGCTGTCGCCGTCACAAAACACGAGAGTCCTGACACAATGTACCTCAGTCGACTTGACCTCGGTCGTCTTGAGATTGACAGAAAGTAAAACAAGGCTCCACGAGAGTTTTGAGAAGGCTAGTGAAACAGGGTGCGGGCGATTGATTTTAAAATTACCGTCCCCTTGGTGCCGAATCTTGACTTGGCAGCCACAAGAGGCGGCCGTGCGAAGACCTGGAGCAGATTACCTTGCTTGCCAAGTCTCTCGCAGGTCTTTAATTGAAGTCAGACATGGTCTGCTCCATCTTTCGGGTCTTTCCCGTAATGCAGGGCGACCTGTAATTGCAAATATGAATGCTTAACAACACTGACTATGCTTCATGTGAAGCAACTGAAAACAGATCCTCTCACTCCAGACATTTCGCCCAAGACATTCAAAGCCTTCACCAAAACAAGTGCGAAGAAAACCGGGAAAAAGTGAAACGCGGAGGTCAATCTCTGCCTATACGCAGCTCTAGTAAACTGCGGGATATTCGGATAATAGTAGGAGCCCCAGTGTTTCCGTTGTTGTTTGTGAATCAGAAATAAGGGGTAGTGTTGCATGAGATAGGAACTCGTAGCCAACGCAAGTCGAGGACATCAACTGGCGAAGTGTTCCTATGCAAAGCGAAACTCACCCTGAACAGGCTGAACCATTCCGCATTCTGAGGATGCTTGAATTTGCCTAGGGTCTCCAGGTTCTCCGTTCAGAACAATGGTTGGTGGAGATTGCGTAGATGTAGTGGAAGAACCGTTGGTTGATCCTGAACCGTTGAGCGATCCAACCAGCCAACTCACCTCCTTGCTTTCACGTTCGTCCGCCATTTTCAATGTCTCCACAGCGTTTCCCATCAGTTCAACCATCACATCCCTCGCGAAATCCTCCATGCCATCATTATCCTCGCCGTGGTAGCTCCCATCTGGGTATCTCATACGACCATGAACCATCCAGTGACCGCGGCGTTAGTGGTGACGTTGGCGGCTGAAGGGAGTTGGGACGTGTAGGAACGTCAAACCGTAGGCGATAAAAGGTTGCGTAACATTCTGGGCTACGTTGTCGTTTTCCTTCGAGGCTTATTAGAAAGGTCTCAAGTGTCGTAAAGTGTAGGATTTACATACCTGGAAACCAGTGAGACGAATTCTTTCAAGCAGCTCCTATCATCATTTGCTTCTTTCCAAACCGTGCGTCTTCGTTGTACAGAACGGTCCCAACCTTCGCATCGAGGATGTTAATAGAGGTGATGTCACCTCGAAGGTGTTCTGACCTTCAAGTTGTTGTGTCCACTGCGTATGAATGTTCTCTGTGTAGAACGAGGATCGTTACGGAGACAATGCAGTGGTAAATTAGGGCGAAAAAGACGTACGGCTACTGTAAAAAAAAAAGCCGCGGCCTGACGCGTTCAGGCTAGATTACCACGCGAAGGGTGTCAGTTGAAAATCTTATCCGAGGTGCCAGCAGATACAATCAAACGATTTAACGTCTTGTCCAATGACTGAAAACTAGTCAATATCAAGTAGCATTGTTGGTTTCTTTGCAAAGATGACAGTACGATCAGAGAGTATTTGCATATAAGTACCTAGTCTGTCTCATTTTTTCCATCGCGTCGACTTCCAGATCACGTTGTTATAGCGTGGCGTAACTCAAATAATAGGACCATGATCGCCAAGATCAAAGCAGGCCGCCCACACCAGGCACACACTAGCCACAGTTGCGTCTACAAGATTGTTGCAAGTCCGATATTCGATGCAGTACAAGTTCCAGACATTCACATTATTCAAAGATGCACAACGGAACTAGTGTCGTCATCCATGCGTCACCCAAAACTCCGTTACAACATCACTATAGAAAGGGCCATGGCCAAACCGATCGACGTGAGTGCAGCACGGGGACGGATTACAGGTGCGTTGTTGCTTGTACTACTTGTACTACTTGCTGTAGCTGAGGTGGACGTGATGGACGTGATGGGTGTGATGGTAGATGTTCCCGTCTGAGGAGGAGCGCTTATGGTTGTCGTAGGTCCCAGCGCGTGGGTCGATGTGACATTCGCAGTTGTTGTCGTTATGGGTTTTGTTGAGGCAGTCGCACTCGTGTTTGTGCCTGACGCCGTGTTTGTGATGGTGAAGCTGATAGTGGAGACGCCTGTGCCGTTGCAGAGGTTGTTATACGCTGTAGGAAGGGTAATTCAAGTGACAATCAGCCGAAAGGGGAGATAGAAGGGAAGTAGAATTCTGCTTACTGTCTACTAATTGTTGACCTGTTTGAATGATGCTTGTTGTAGGGTCAGCATTTACTGAGCACGAGACGCAGTATGCGAGGCTACTGTCCACGGTTGGATCACAGATACAAGCAGAACTGGTGCATGTCTATTGAAATCAAGGAAATGAATGAGGACGGGTACTTGATGATGCGGTGAAACGTACGTTAATCGCGGTGATAGCAGGCGCACATCCTTGTTGGCACTGTTGCCATGGTAAATGCGCAGATAGAGCGGGACAATCAGCTCAACGAGTTACCTGGACAGGAAACGCGGAGAGTGGAACAGAACCATTGTCTGACGTTTGCCTTCTCAAGTTGACACCGAACGTGGGCGTTCGAGCCCGAAAGACAAGATGTAGGCTGTCAAAAGGAGACAACGGACCTAGGAACGGAATCAACAGCTTTGTAAAGAGATTGAAATTTTGATTGAAGTGGCCTCACTGTCTGCGGGTGCCGCATAAGAGGCACTCATAAACGCCAAAAATGTCGTGACGAGGACGACGCGGACGAACATGACTTCCGAGTCCGCACTAAAGCCTCGTGGCAGTGCAACTGTGCAAGGAAGAATGGGGGATGCCGGGGGATCATGTCATCCTCTTTCACTAGCCTTTTATCATCTTCAATGCACTGCCTGAATGCAGCCCTGAGCGGTCCAACCAATTCTCTTGAGTCCGACTGATTCTGATCAGGTGTTATTGATCCCGTGGCTAATCTTGGACATGCTGTGTAGATAATAGTTCTAGATTTGGGGCAAAGTTTGCACAGGTGTAATACGACTGGCAGTAGGCGTCAGATAATCGGTTTTGTACATTTGGAAGAACAGTGATGTTGTGATCCAGAACGGTTGAACATGCCATGCTGGCAGATGGAACTAGCCAGATGGAGTTTCGCATCACGATAATTCACAGTCGAAGATGAAATCTAACCTTATACACATATCCAAAACTGCGATGAACTTGAACGTATTGTGTTTTGAGAACCATTGATAAATGAAGTGCTTCGGATGCTGTAGCTGGCTGCGGCAGCGGGACTGATGAACCAACCGTGGGAGTCGTCGTCGGAGTTCGTAGACCTCCGAGTCCATCGGAGACGAATCTTACATGTCGCCAACAACAATCGCTGTTCAGAATGCTAATACCAATGTCCCTTGGGGCCATTTGGCCGACGACGCTCTTCGAGAAATATTCCTGTGGTGCATCGACATCCAGACACTTGCGCATCCTATACTAACAGCACGCAAACTCAAAAGCACACTTCTTCCTCAGCTATCCGTCTCTCGCGTATGTTCAACTTGGCGACACGTCGCCCTCTACACACCACGATTATGGACAAACGTCTGGATCGAGTTCCTGACAGAAAACAACATCATGATCGCAGAGCAATGGCTCTCACGCGCACGCGATGTTCCAGTGTCCATAAGACTCAGCTTTATCGGTCCAGAGAAGGAAGAAGTGTGGCGGATTGCATTGATCGAGTTCTTATCCTGCTTTCGTCTTGGATATCTTCGGTTTCCGATAGACGCGACGAGTTTGCTTCATCACGTTCTATTGGATTTGCCGCTGACGAGCGTTGCAGACCTCAGAACACTTGATCTCACCAATAGCGGAGAACGTGGCGAACTTGGAGTTTTAGAGGTGGATGATGCTCGGTTTCCGGAACTCTCTTATCTGTCACTCCAGGGCAAATGGGTGCTATTGCCCCGGAGCAATGCTCTCCACACCTTGCATGCCGACAGTGTTCCTATGCAACTACGTGGATGCTGGGATATTTTGCGCGGATTTCCCTCCTTGGAAGATTGCAAGCTCACCATCATCCAAGATAATTCCGGCCTACCGCTGGAGACACACGAAGAGATACGTCTCCCACACCTGCGAATTCTTCGACTCTATTTTCGAAATGGGTGGTCGTTTGGTACTTTCATCACCCCTCTATCACTCCCCTCTCTAAAACAATTGGAGATCTACGATGCTCCCATATTCTGGTCGACTCCAGCCTTCTTCTCTTTAGCCCAGCGGTCAAATTTCTTTCCCCACCTGGAGGGATTGATCATCAGGAAAGCGCGAAACGAAGTCAATGGCAACATGATAATGGAATTGCTACCTTCTCTGAAGAGCATAGCATTATGCGACGCTTTCGGCATTGTGTCATTCAATAGCGAGACCTTGGAGGGTCTAGCTTGCGGCCGCCTGGGCCCAAGATTAACTAAAATGGAATTGGGCTACCTTCCTGACGTGAGCTCATTCCTGGACATGGTAGAACTACGGTTGAGAAATGCGAGGAGACGTAAGGCCAGCGAAGGTGGTGCACAAGAGCAACTTGCCCCTTTTACGCGCATTACATTGGGGTCACCGACGATGGAGCGGAGAGATTTGTCCCGGCGTCTGCAAGATCTTTCTGACCAGGGTTTGGAAATCAGCGCATATCACACTATTCTCCTTATTTAATCGTGGTAGGACCATATGCTTCTAGCTTCGTTGCCAGCAACTGATAATCCTAGGTCATCGTCATCATCGGTCTGATGAAATTAAAGGGGTGTAACAGGAACAAAGGTGTATTCACGAAATAGTTTTGTTCGATAATGGCTATCCTTACCTGCGTGGGGATATGTATGTGGTACTTGGTATGGTGCAAACCGAGGAAATACTATATCATAACACGTAGGTGCTCGACGTGGTTTAGCGACCATCTCAACATAGGAGAGGGTGCTAGCTTTTCCCATAGCCTGCTCGTCGTTCGATGGTGTATCGTCAGCGCTTGAATCAACCCTTCCTTCTGTCTTGAAAAAGTCTCGATAGAACTGAATGTGATCAACAGCCGCGACGCTAACCATCATGGTGATCCGGATGACAATGCCGACACTAAGAACTTCCCGAATCTCTAAGTGGAATTGAGATCAAGTTTGCGATGAAACAATGACATCGATGAATCGATGACGGCCAGACTCTGCTTTGCAGTAACCTATTCGGTAAATTTCACGGCATAATCGTACATTGCTTATTTAATTCTGACAATTTTCTACGTTTCATCTAGATGAAAATGGGCAAGGTCGGGTTTAGAGCAGTCCACTCAGGACCCGACACCAATTCTTTATCATCGATGAGGAAGTCCTGGGATAATGTGATAATATATCAACACGGTTGCCTGCCTTGACATCGTCAATGAACGCACCAATGGACATTCGACTAATGAGCCCCTAACGTCGCTCAATCGTTGCTTGACCTTGGCGAGGCTCACTCCAGGAACGACATGTCCTGTCTTAACCTTGGGTACATATCGCTAGATGGATTGTCAGCTACTGTTGCGAATCAAAGTTAAGGTAGCTACCCGGTACGCTTCCCAATCCCGCACAAGATTAGTAGGCACTGGCTGGAATATTTCGGTAAAAATGTCCCTATTCTTCTTCGCGACTTGTTGCCAAAGGAACCTAGTCGAGTCGGAGACTGGGTCTGCTACCATATTATCTTCATCCGAGCCAAAGTCGTATGCGTATGGGTAGGGGGCGGGCTTCATATTAGCTGTTACTTGCTGGTTATAGGGATCGCTTCGTTGAGGCTGTATGAGGCCAAGATGTTCTATTTGCCGAGCGCTAAGGGGAACGGTTCGGTGTTACGAGATACGTGAAAGTTCATACCTCTGAATAGAAAACGACGTAGGGTAGTCGCAAAGGCGGATACCGCGAACGGTCTACCATCCATGGTCGATGGGATCTGCGCCGTATCCTCAACGACAAGCGCGATCTCAGAATCACCGTCACCCTAGATCGACCATCGTTAGTTCTATCGACTTAGAATGCTCCAGGTTGACCCACCTTTTGGCTCCTGTCGTTCAGATTTGCAGAACCCATCTGCCGAGGCAATTGTAGCAGATGTAAAAGTAGTGACCGAAATGTGATGCTCACTATCACTTTGCGATCGTCCACGATCATCAGCTTCGAGTGGATGTACAATAGCTCTGATACATATCTAACGCAAGGGTCCTGTCACAGAATGCCGATGTGATTTTAGATCAGATTACGCACGAATTCAATTCCTCTTGCTCGTTTCCGAGCCACTTCTCATCCAACAAGCTCGTCGTGTCCAAAAGTGCATGTGATGAGACGCTATCCGAGACATCGGCGTCTTCCCGCGGTGCTCCTCTTTCGAATCTTGCTATAACGTTACTCGCCGCGGATTCTGATTGCGGGATCGGAACTTTCACTGTTTTTGTCTTCTCAACTACGATAGCTTCTTGGGTTTCCTGAGGAAGAATAATATCGACTTCCTTCTGTTGAGTCAACGTGTCATCCCCAATCCATTGTCTCGCCATCGCAACTTGGGCATCGAGGAACGTCACTCCAGAGTTCTGTTCCATCTGTTTTATCAATGTCCCTGTATGACAAGTCAGTATTTTAGATCCCACTGTGCTCCCAAGCTAATTCGTCTTTACCCATGGGGGCGTTAATCCTATCATAGGCCCTGAGATGGTAGAATCGGATGTAATCCGTCCTGTAATCAAAGTTAAGCCCGTTGAGCTTAAGAAGACTGGAAAAAAAGCTTACGGTTCGAGGTTTGCTTTACGAAGTTCCTCATAGATGCTATGTCCGCCACGATTGATGGTGCGGTATTGTGCTCCCATAATGAACTTGAGCGAAGCTGTATCCTTAACATCGCCAGCAAACCCTGGAAGCTCGGGTATGACAACAGTAACCTTCACGTATGGTCAGGGTTTGGATATCGCCTTCGAGGTGACAATTGTTTTACCGTGAATTTGGATCCCTGTGTCGCTGCTCGCAAAATTCTCTCAACAAGTGCTTTTGCTATTTGATTTTTAACGGCACCGTCGTCGCCGGTGCTCGAGATACTTCGTAAAGTGTCAGTCGCTACATCTGGTGGGATAGTGAATTCAGCCGTACAAAAACTGGTTCTCTGGGGGTGATATGAGCATGGTGCTGAAGACACCGATGAAAGTGACATACCAATGTAGATGAATCGTTCGGCTTCTTGAATGAGCTTGATGTCTGCGTGTCATCAGCATCTCAGTTTCAACTCAGATTCGTGGCATGAACTTACAAGCGTTTTGGATACTGTGCTCCGTCAAAACACCGTGAGACCAATCCGACACGCTGCGACAGACTTGAACTTTGCAGCTTCCCCTTACGCGCGGATGAATGTAATCATCTGTGTCTTCATCTTGGCCAATCCATCGTTGTTTATACTTGTGTCCGATTTCGTGCCAATGTTGCAGATGGGGATGACCTGTCAGTATAGTGTTAGGGGTTCGCCACCTAGTCTGATTTCAATACGTAGATACGAACTAATGACGGGTTCGTCTTCAGATGCAACGCCGACGCCATGTGGTAATGCCAACCAAGGGAATTTGCTTTCGGAGCAATCAGGACACTGGTGCAAAAAAGAGAACAGCATCGTACTCATCAGTTCTGTACTACGAAGAAACTCAGTCACAATCTTAGAATCCAGGAGAAATGTGTGCGATACCTTGCGTTTTTTGACCTCATTCCATCGCTCAACAAAGTGCTGGACTACGTCTAAAACGACGGGGCCCATGAAGGTCATATGAACGTCGTGCCAAGGCATCCTTGCGCTTTCCAAGATCGATATCGTGGGGTTCGTGTAGTTGAAGACGTCTTTAAAGTCTTTGATACGAGCGTTGTTATAATCTTGACCAGGGAACAACGTTCGATCAAACTCGGTAGGGTGAGCATCAGCCAGCGGATGATTGTGCGAGTCCCATCGCCCGTAGCATAGATCAAGCCCTCCGATTGCTGCCCAGTGATTGTCAACAATGACAACCTTTAATTGGAGTCATAGTTTAAGCCGAGATCGAAGTTTCTGATGATATACACCAACCTTCTCATGGTGCGACCAGATCTCAACATCGTCTATTATCGTTCAAACCGTGAGCATGGCTGAATTAATGGTCATGTGCCAGGGTAGTTTACCTTTAGTACCGATATGATCGGGATGGCGCATGACTGTTATGTTACTTGACAGGTCTTCTAACTTGTGCTATATTTGGATCATTAGTTTATTCGATTCCACACAAGAACTGTACGATAATCTGACCTTGGTGTGGCTTGAATTCATGCTCATTGTTTGGGAAACCTAACCAATTATGCATATTATCGGAGACTGCGAGAGTAGTACAATACCTCTTTGTAAACGATGATGTGGATCTTGACACCCTGATCCGCTTTACGTTTCAAAACGCGGTCCAATCTCCATTTCGCGTTGTGAGCGGGAGGACGACGAAGGTAGAGTTCTGGGCTGAGCCACCAATCCTTGACAGCAAGGTTAGTATATGCGCTGATGATACAGCCGGATACGACACGTACCATGATAAAGATTGCTTCGCTGGCGTTCTCCAGCATCTCCGATAACGCCCACATATAATCGTGCCCATCAACATGCCTGATTATTGTGTTAATAGCAGACGAAGAATGTAATCCAAGAACAATCGCACCATTTGACAACGTTGTGGTAACGCTCGCCTGCGAAGCTCTGGAAACGATGACTGTCATTGATCTGTTGGCGCATCTCGTCCATCCTCTTCTCTTCAGGAGAGTCATGTCTGCCTATACACCGCCAAGATAAGCAGTCGCTCTCGTCGAACTCAAAATAAATATTGCTAACGATTTGGATTCCAGCGCCCTGAACTTGTGAGGAAAAGTTCTTGTGGCATGAATGAACATCACATACCTATCACTTCGTTGCGCGCATGTGTGGCGACTTTCTTGCCAAGCGAGACGATATTTTCACCACCACCCTCGACAAGATCCTTGAAGAAAGATGCCATGGTTCGTTAGGGTGTGGTAGATGACGGTTTAAGCAAAGGAGTGAAATGACAGATTGTCACAATCGCGCCCTTATTACAACCGCAGCTCGGCATCCGAAACTTGAACATTGCTGTGCATGATTCCATGAATTACAATCGCTCTCAGATATCAAAACATACATTCATGGTATCGCATTTAAATGAGCTTAACAAAACCATTTGTACAGAGATTAACTAGCATTGGAACAAGAAGGCTCGCAATGAAACAAGCTTTGGGCCATTGGCAACGATCATTGCTATATTTAGTTCTCAGTTTGTAATTTGACATCATACCAACGGCCGGAGTTAGCTTCACATGTAACTCTCTTCAATGAGCCCGGTATATTTACAGATGACTAGCTCAGGCTGTCCGCTGTCCGTATGTTTCTCTTCTTTTCACAGCGGTTTTGAGCGGAGCTCATCAGCACAGCCTGTCACGCGCATCCCCTTTCAAATCCAAAATTTCCCACAGATTTTCCCAATCTGCATCCTGCAGCGAATTCCTCTTTCACTGTGCAAGCTCTGTTCTTTCTGATGTGCTCTTGCCATTGCTACACCCCAATTGTGAGCAAGATTTAACATATTAATAGACGAATAGTCGTTGCAGAAATTTGGCATAGCGCCCATCGTAGAGTTCATTCAATCTGGTGTCGACCTGCTTTTACTGCTCTACCCGGCGACCATGATACTGTCGAACAAACCTTGCTGCGAAAGTTCCCTGGAATTCAATTGGGGCGTTTAAAGCAATTAACACTGATGTGTACCGGTTTGTAACATTAGACCTTACTTCGTCTAATCCGCTAACCTTCTTGAAGTACTCGTATCGATCCACAGGAAAACTATGCGATATATGACCTGGGTTTGGCGATTTCTTGTTAATAATTCCCATTTGTAATCGGGACTCCATGGCAGTGCATGCCTCTTGATTTCATTTTAATAAAAGAAAGCTCCCGTGCACGATACATGACATGTGGCAGGGCATGAGTTGGGTCCTTGGGAGCATTTCTACATAAGACCATTCAGATAAGTGTTCTTATTTTAATTGATGTTGAAACTTGAGGTTGATGCTGCGGAGCGTCCTTCGTTTCCATCACGTTCTTGATGCTAGAAGTGATAACTTCTCGTTCAGAGAACAACCTTCAAGTTCACACGTCCTCCTTCGAGTGAATGTGCTGCAGTGTCTAACTTTGCTAGCGCTTACGATTTACTTTTACTCCTGGCTTTGATAACAGGCAAAAGGGTCATCAAATGATAATCCGACCTAAGTGGGCCATTATCGAGCATCAATGATCATCAGCTCAAGCGCTGCTCCACTTTCCATTGGTTCTGTTGGTATAGACGACGAGGTAGATAAGAAACTTATATTATAATAGTATCTACAGAGTCTTTATATACAGAAGCATATACCTAAGTCCGAGGCTACAAGGGGGATTCTACAATGTTCTATGTACAGGGCATATGATGGTTCTATGGCGGCGGCGCCTCATAGGAGTCCATGGCATAGGGGCGCTTATGCGAGCATTATACTGCGCGGCAGTATTATACTATTAATAGGTTACTAACCTGATTCGGTAGTGATCGATCCCTGATCGATCACCTCGGCTAAAGCCGGCCATTATCTCACACTCCCCCTTGGCCGGCAGTTAAGCCTAATCCCCTCGTATGTCGCTCGTGTAGTGGGCGGTTCAGTCCTTTTGTGAATAGGTCCGCGACGTTGTACTCCGTAGGAACATATTGAATGTGTAAGGTCTTCGCTTGAACGAGTTCCCGTAAGAAGTGATAAGCGATGTCGATATGTTTCGTGCGAGCATGGTACTCAGGGTGGTGGCATATGGCGATCGCAGCTTGGTTGTCGCATAGGATCGTTAAGGCGTCGGTTAAACGGTAGTCGAGTTCTCCGAATAGATGTTTGAACCATATGATTTGTTTCGATGCATGTACCGTAGCGACATATTCGGCTTCAGCTGTTGATAGCGCGACTGTTGCTTGTTTCTTTGAGCTCCATGCGACTGCTCCCCCTGCGACCTTGGCTACGTAGCCGCTGACTGATTTCCTATCAGTGCCGTTTGCCCAATCGGCGTCCGAGTACATCTCCATTCCATTTTTCTCCTTCTCCCATCCATATCTTATCCCATGTCCCTTCGTCCCTTTCAAATATCGGAATACCCTCTTGACGGCTGTCCAGTGGCGTTCCTTTGGGTTTCTAGTGAACTGTGCTAATCGTTGGACGGCGTAGGAAATGTCTGGGCGTGTTGCTATCGCTAGGTAGATTAGCGATCCGATCAGCGTGGCGTATGAGTGCCTAGTTTCGTCGTCTGTATTTTCTTTATCCTCGTTTGATTCATAATCGAGTTTCACGTTGGGGTTCATAGGTGTTTCGACCGTCTTGGCGTCGCTTAGTCCAAATCGGGTTAGGATAGAGTCGATATAATGGGATTGAGTAATGATGATCGACTTTGATCTCCGGTCCCGGATAACTTGAATGCCGAGTATTAGGGACGGTTCCCCTAAACTCTTAATCGTGAATTTGCTGCTGAGTTCCCCCTCCAAGTTGTCTGCTTCGTCTTTAGAGTTTGTGATGGCGATTATGTCGTCGACCCATAGTAGTAGTGTAGTGAAGATCCCCTTCTGTCGTCTGTCGAAGATGCAATAATCGGATTTCAGCTGGGTATAGCCGAGCTGATCCATCGCCAATGTAAACTCTTTGTTCCATGTGTTCCCGGCTTGCTTTAATCCGTATATCGATCGTTCGAGCTTGCATACTCGTCCTGAGTTGTCCTCGAAGCCGGGTGGTTGGCGCATATAGATCTCTTCGTCTAATCGACCGTTTAGATAGGCGCTTTTAACGTCGAATTGACGAAGCTCCCAATCATTGTCTGCGGCGAGAGCGAGCTGAGTTCTCAGACTCTCAAACCTCATGACTGGAGCGAATGTGCCCGTGTTGCAGTAGTCGATGCCTGGTTTTTGGGAGAACCCCTGAGCGACAAGTCTTGCTTTATACTTGGTGATCTTTCCGTGCTCGTCCCTCTTTCTCGTAAAAACCCATTTGCATCCGACTAAGTTCTTCCCAGCCGGCAAGTCTACCAGCTGCCAAGTTTCCATCTCCCCCATCGTCCCCAACTCCTCTTTCATCGCATTTTCCCACTTTTCTGCTTCTCCCCCTGCACGCGCTTCCTCTACTGACTTAGGGGCGTCTTCAGGCGCGCTAGCTGTCATTGCTATTTGTATGAGGTCGTCTACCAAATTGTCCACTGCAATGTTCGCTCGTTCTGCAGGTGGTTTAGATGGTCTGGCGTCGGGGTTATTGATGGTGCGATAGTCGAGGTCCTTCTTTGCCGCTCTAGCTGGGCGTGACGGTGCCTTCGGAGGTTGCATTGCTGGAGTCTGAGATCGTGGAGGTGTGATCGGCTGACTTGGTTCGGGTGGTGTAGCAGTAACGGTGCTAGGTCTTCGAATACGGATGAATAACGGTCCCTCTTCTGGTTGATTCTCTGGTGTCGTCACCGGTTCTTTCTTGGGTACTGGGTCTTCCGTTTTTGATTGCGAGTCGACTGGTACTGTCTCCCCCTCGGCTTGCAATCCATCGATAGTTACTCTCCTCGGAGCGGTATTTTCGACGTATTCGGTGAATTGGTAGTTTCTAGACACCTTGACCGTTCTGGTATTCGGGTCGTAGTATCGAATCGACTTGGATCCATCCATGAATCCAACGAGTTTTACTTTGCGAGATCGAGCGCTTAGTTTAGATATGTTCTGACCCTCATTGAGTATCCATACGTCGCTTCCAAACTCTCTTAGATGTGAGATATTTGGTTTGTCGCCATGCCATGCCTCGTATGGGGTCTTCCCGTCTAGCGCTTTTGTAGGGGATCGATTTCGCAGATAGGCGGCGTGAGCTATAGCCTCATCCCAGAGGAATACCGGTAAGTCCTTGGCGATCAACATCGCCCTGGCTAACTCCAAAAGGGTTCGATTAAATCGCTCGGCTATCCCATTTTGGGAAGGCGAATATGGGGCAGTAGCTTCGATCGTTATTCCTTTTTCGGCAACCCACTTCCGGAGCTTTTCATTGATCAATTCTTTGCCGTTATCGAGTCGAATATATTTGGGTTTCCTCTCGTACTTAGTCTCGATTAACGCGATGTATTGACGAATGCGATCGAAGGCTTCATCCTTTGATTTCAGGAATAGAACGGTGCACCAGCGTGTGCAGTCGTCTGTGAAGGAAATGTAGTATTTCCAATGTCCAACTGATTGGACTCGGGCCGGTCCCCATACGTCGCTCACGGTCCGCTCACCGACCACCTTTGATCGATTGCTGGCTTCTTTAGGGTAAGGGCGTCGGGTTTGCTTTGCCTGGATACACGCATCACAGGTCTTTGATGTGATCGATTTTTGATCGACTTCCAAGCCGATCACCATGTTATTTTTAGCGAGCTTTTCTAGTGCGCTTATGGAAAGATGACCATATCGATGATGCCATTCGTTCCAAGATACTTTGTTCGGTAGCGATGCGTAAGCTTTGTGATCGGTTGGTAGCTCCGATTGATGATCTGATGGATCCTGTGGTTTAGCCAAAAGTGGATAGAGTCGTCCCTTCTCGATCCCCTTCCCGACTATCTTATTGCCCCTGTCCCATAATGTGCAGTCGTCCTTTGTGAATACCACTTTGCCCCCTCCGGCAGTGAAACGTGTGACAGATAGTAAGGAGTTGTCGGCATCCGGGACGTGAAGGGTATTGTTTAACGTGTGGCGGATCTTTTTGCCGTTCACGTCGAAAGTTAATATAACTGTCCCCTTCCCAATGACCTTCGTCTGCTTCTTCCCCACGCCGCTTATCGAAGCGTCTATTGCTTTGTACTCCGTGAATGCTTCTCGCCGAGGGCATATGTGAGACGTCGTTCCAGAGTCCACTATCCAATCGTAGTAGAGGGAAGTGAGATCTTCATTTGCCACTGCCATGTATGCTATCTCGTTTAGCGTACTGTTAACGTCGTCATCGTCTTGGGCGTGGTGCGCTCTTTCTTTCCCTTTACCTCCCTTCGGCTTCTGTCCATCCTTTCCTCCTCCCGGTGCCCAACAATCCTTCGCAAAATGTCCTTTCTTCTTACAGTTGTGACACTCCAAGTCCTTCTTCGACTTCTTCTGTCCTCGTGCTCCTGATCCTCCATATCCTCCAGGTCCTCTCGATTGCAGGGATGTCCCGGCAGAGCTACTTTCAGGGCGGCGACCCCGGCGGCGGTTATCTTCTTCGATTAAAATGGCGACTAGTTCATGTGATGTGATGGTAGGTTTGTTGCCCATGGATCCTAGGTAAGCCGATGTATACATATCCCAGCTCTCTGGCAGGGATGTTATTAATATCATGACGAAGTCATCATCAGGAACTTTACTTCCCATCGCGTGTAACTGTTCCTGCATCGTCCTGAGCTTTCCTATATGGGTCTTCATATCGAAATCTTCTGCCGCCGTCGTCCTGAAGAATGCTCGCCGGGCTGCAAGGAGGCCTACTTTTCCTTTCGGTTCGTATATCGTCTGTAATTGATTCCACATTCCCCTCGCTGTGTCTGCACCTAGGAGATGGATCATAACAGTGTCGTTGACTGCTAGCTCGATCCTGGTGCGGACTTTCTCGTCTCTCTTCATCCAAACTTCACCCTGCTTAGTTTCCTCGTCTGTAGGTTTTCTTGGGTCTTTTGCTATTGGTACTGTCGCCTCCTCGCCGACCATATCGTCTAGGTCTAGCTCGCGTAGGATGGCGGTCATTCGTCGTTTCCACGGCATCCAATTCTCGTGGCCTTTCAGGGGCTCGATCCTAAAGCTCGACGTTCCGAGCGTTACGCTATCGCCCGACATAGTGTCAGCGATCGTCTGTGTAGGTTGTGTAGAGAGTCGATGGGGATGGTCTCGTGTAGTAGTTTAGAGCCTGGCGGGGCCCATAACCTGTTGGTATAGACGACGAGGTAGATAAGAAACTTATATTATAATAGTATCTACAGAGTCTTTATATACAGA
>KN818345.1:18450-48146 GCA_000827485.1 Amanita muscaria Koide BX008
TGCAATCTAGATTCTAGGAGGCTTATAAGCGTTGCGGCTTGTCACGATAACCGCACTCCGAGAGTTGTCCTCCCATGGTTTCCCTGACCGAGTCGTATGTGACTGCACTCGTAGTCCAAGCGTCATTGTATGGACTATACGTGACAACCTTCTGGATCTGCCTCCGTTGGCTTATGCTCGCTGACAAAGGATGGGGATTGCGCAGACCATTTGACTGGCCAATGCTAGTAGCAGCCATCATTATCTTCGCCTCCTTTACAACGTGGTTCGGGGCCAACGCTCGGTTAACTATGGAATATGTACGAGGTGTCAAGCTCGATCTATCTCACGTCTATGTCGTAGGGGCAGTGATCGTACGTGTCTTCTCCTGTAATCTAGCAATACTAGAACAGCTGTCCACTCTGCCTACAGATTTCGGGAACTGCTGGGATAATCTTAACCACCGATGCGGTCGTGGTATGCTTTCTCTTCTAATTTTGACTCACATGAGTGAGACGCTCTTCGTTTTAGATATATCGCTGTTGGAAAGTTTACAACAAATCGTGGCGTATCATAGCCTTACCGGTTTTATTCTGGCTTGGCTCCTCAATTTCCTTCATTCTGGTCTTTTACTATAATCACCAGGAATTCACGGCTCTGGACGACGCAGACTTTGACATGGTGCTCATGTGGGCCACGAAATCAAGCTATGCCCATCCCGTATTCCGCCCTTTCAATGCGCTAACTAATATCTACACGACTGGTACGATTCTTAGTTTGGCTCCTTTACGCGATCTGACACCACTGCCAGCGGCTATCATTTATCGAGTAAAGCGCGACGCAAGTAAGAGAAGCGGCCATAGTTTCAAACGTTTACAACACCTATGCCGCATCCTCGCGGAAATTGAATCTCTGTATACTCTGACCACTATCCCACCACTTGTTGCATTCTTTCAACTCGACCCCAACAAATATTTAGTACTACTTGAGGCAACAGAAGCCGTTGTAAGTCTATTTCTGATCTTAGCTCTACTTGTATTAATACATCCTAAGAACTTTTCTATGGCTGGCATCGCCTTCAATCTCGTTCTAATCCGCGTTGGCCAGAGTCGAGCTGACGCGGCAGGCACTTGTCTAGTTTGTCAGGCTTCGGATCAAAGGTTGCTCTTAGAACCCCGCCATCGCCATCGCTCTTCAACCGAAGGGCAATCTATTACTCAGGACGCCGCTTAAAAAGCAATAACGAGTACTACTGGACAGTCTGGAATGGAGTCGTAAATCGTTAATCACTACTTTAGATTGTTGTTTCGCTGTTCCCTCTGCACTTTGATGCAAGTAAACGTCAGGCTCTCACATTGTAGTGTTTTTGCCTGATCGGCGCTTGTCAGCGGCTTTCCAAGCTGGCCTAATATGAGCATTTCTCTGCGCTCTCCGTTGCAGGGACCCTTGGGTAGATTGAAGATCTGGAAAGCTAGGCCACAATGTCCTCTTATGCATATGATATCCCTCAGTTCCTTTGAAAACAAGGGGTAAAATCTTCAGGGCTGCACTGCCAGTAGTGATGAGGATAGCAGTGACGAGGACAGCGATGCAGACGACTGAGACTTGCCTCACTGAAGAGAATGAGACCGTGAACTGCGTTCAATACATTGAAGATCCTTTTTTTTCCCCGCCCTAGTCGTTCGATGAGCCACCCACGGATTTGTACGCGCCTAGCAGAAATTAGGAGCTATATAATTATTCGAGACCCTTGATTATGCTCAAGCATCCATTGCGACTTGTTCAATCAGCACCCTTCATGCTTTACCGTACTAGCGCCCATTCATTCAAGTTCGTTGTGGCCAAGAAAATTTCCAAGTCATAAGTTGCTCGCAGCAACCCAGAATACACTTCAACCCGACAATTACACAACATGCGATTGTAAATGATTATTGTTAAACGATGACAAAAGAAAATCGGAAAGGAACAGGTATACAACTAACCCTAACCTTCAATGTTGCTAGAGATTGTGCTGCTGGACGTGTCGCATAATTATCAACGTCGAGAGGAACTCTATTAACAATGCGCGTCAATGAACTGAATGTGGGCGTTAAGCAAGTCATACCGATAGACAGCCCCGCCCACTTATTTTTTACAACAAGGTTATGTCCAGATATCCTGTATGCGATGGATCCTGCAGGTAGCAAGTCGTAGTGCGCGACTATTATCTCATTTGGACCTGTCGTGCACTACAACGATTGAGAGGTGCTGAGTATTCACATATTCACACGTGAGTCAATAACACGCGTACCGTCCATTCCTGTCCTTCGACAATCCCATGACTCCATTTATACTCGTTTCCATCAGAGCCAGTAAATTTTCTTATCAGTGACGACCTATGAAATGATTCATCTCATGACGTGCCCGTCGACTCCGACACACTCACCCTCCAAAAAACGATGTCTTCTTGATATACTTCCCTATCTGAAACGTACACCTGTACAATTCTGTATCGTAGGTGATTTGTCCAAGACTTCGACCATTGAACTCGAGTACGACATCGGGATCCAAGTTCACATGAGAATGGTCACGGCGCATCATGCGGTATGCGACGTTGTAAATATGAATCTTGTTCTTGTTGCGTTCGTTTTGGCCTTCATCTGGACTCGTCGGCGCAGGACAGACGCGAAAATACAACCGCTCATATATATCGTCCCAGTCGGAATCGAGGTTCCGACCCGTTCGATCTTCAAACGTGTAGTCAAAACGCTGAGTCCCACTGATCATCGGCACTGGATCAATTTGGATGGACATTTTGGTTCAAGTTTCGCGGAGGAAGCGAGTGGGAGATGGAGATCAAAGTGAGTACCATCATCATATATATACAGACAGGAATCAGGATTGCAGCCACATTGATGTTGATTGACACTATTTTGTTCTCTGTGAAAAAAGATCTAGATTGAGAAAGTCTATTTCGATGCTTACCTTAACCAGGAATACAATGCTGGGTGAAGGAAGCAAGGAGGAAAGGAGAGGGGAATTTTTTTATTTATCTACTGTATTTGCATGACGCAATTCAGTGTCATATACACACACGCGACAGTTGCTGGGTGGGCAAACCGGTGGCACAGCTCCGTGATTCCATAGCTGCGTATTCCCGGGTCATTCTTGTGGCATCGACAATAGGCTTTGACGTAAGTGTCGAAAGTTACACGAGCCATTGAGTTGTTTTCCTAAGATCAATCAATCAATCCCCGAGCCAGCAGGTATGCAAAAAGTGAATATGTGCTCTTCCCCTATACCGCTGGAATAAAGTCGACTCCAGCTAGCGTTGAAGGCCATGGAAAGCGCCAGTGTCCAACAAGGTTTGGCGCCACAGGAGACATAAGGAAGTGCAGAAGACGGTAAAGTCATTCTATTGCTGTGCAAACCTAATAGACGACAGTGTTGCCATCACCGAGATCTTCATTCTTGTGTATTCCGATCGAGAATAAGTAAGTCATAAGATCTTCTATTTTTGTTTGATCTCTTGACTGCGGGTGAGGTGGGCCACTTGACCAAAAAAGCTTAGGCAAAAGTGGTACCCATACCTTCACGCAGTCTACCGTTCTTGGTGCCGCATATTGTCTGTGTAGGCATTTGGTGGATGATTCATTTATCTTTCTGATATTATCGCCTTATAATGGCCCGTGGCCCACGTGTAATTAAGCCAAGAAGCGGGTGAAGAGGATATATATATTATAGACATGATTCGCATGAATGATGAGACAAGCATATTGGATAGTTGGAAAAAATCACTCACCGCCACCACCATCATATTCGGGTCACTCCACATTCTCAACTTCGTTATACTTAAATGGAAGCTCAGCTTCTTAACATGAAATGCCATGCTGACGTGCTTCATCACATTAGCGACATTAAGGCGTACCGTACTCAGTAACGCTACTACCTAGTGGCTCGCTGTCCGATGGCCGAATAGGAATTTTTTGTTGCGGTCTCTTGCTGTCTCTAATCTCGATCCCTGATCCCTTGAGCGTGTTGTTGAAGTTTCTCGATAGACGTTATGCAGCCTTGAACTAATGTGTCATGGTAGACTGTAGTTCGGGGATGCGCTGAGTTCGAATCTAGCTCCAACTTCGTTCAAGTAACCTTTCACTGTCAGTTCACTAGGCGCTTTTCGCTTTCTCGCTATCTCAATGACTTGGCAATTCCACATGCTCAGAAGCCTGAGTTTATTGAAACTCGCGCAGCAGACACCAAGAATTGACACTGGGTTAAACCCAGTTCAACTTCTGGAATACGTCGACAATGGAACAGAAGCAGGTGACCCCTTGTCCGAACTTCTCCGAAAAGACGCTCTTGTCTCCTTACTAAAGCTTTCCAGATTTGAAAATCACTATTTCTAAAAACTGAATCTTGTCGTCTTGTATCACAGCTGTGCTTCAACATTTCTGTGGATGACATGAGTACATGGCATTTCTGGGGCTGTTCTGCAGTAAACGACTTGCCAGCGTCCATGCAGCTCAATCGATCTGTTGCTAATGCTATAAGTTTGTGGATCATTAAAGAACCCTCGTGATCGGAAAAGAGAATTAAGGACCCGAATAGTAACTCTAAAAGTTTTTGGAATGAATCGAATCGAAAATAATAGATAGGAAGCATCTGCATGGATCAAGCGTTAGAAATTTATACTAAGCATGTTCAGCGCCGGAACGCGGTACCCCGGTACGACCCATTTAACAGCAGTTTCAAAGTGCACTATAGTAAGGCGTTCTATGTAGAACACTTTGAAACGGGGTGATGATCATACAGCACCCGATCATGGACGAATTTTAGTCCCGGCACCGAAAAGTCAGAGCAAGGTGAATGGGTAAATGGGCTCATTACCATACACGGGATCGGCACCACTCGAGAGGCTACCAAAGTTATACATGCGAGTCAAAGCTGTATTTTGGCCAAATCAGAACACATCAAGAGATTATAGTAGCAAAGAGAAACAAAATATAGTCAGGTTATAGTAGCAAAGAGAAACAAGATATATAGTCAGGTTATATGATAGACTATGCTTCAAGTTTCTCCCAGAGTCGGAACAAACCGTCTAATATGCTCTGGTACAAGGTCCTTTGGAAGTCGCGCAATAGTATCTAGCGGTGCCCTCTTAGCGAGTGCCAATAGGTTAAGGCGAATATTCCTCAAAACAGGGTCCTCTTCACATTCTTCTTCTTCAGCTTTAACGCCGCTATCTGAGCCTTCGGCTGGAAGTTTCTGCCTCCTCAACTTTTGATCTTGATTGACAATAGCGTCTGCAACATAATTAAGCACCTCTTTCAATTCTTCGGCGGTCTCCACCACGCCGGCCGAGGACTGGGTCAACACATCTGGCTCATCTGTGCCAGCTATCGGTGGCTCCTCTACTTCCATTTTCGCGTGAATGTTCTCCCTCTGCAGCCCGTCTAGTTGTTTATGTATCTCCTTGAAGCCCCTTCCGGCCCACTCTTCCTCGCTTTCGAGAAGCTCGCTTTGTGACGTTATCAGAGCTGCCATGTCGATCTTGTGCATCGAGATCTGCGACAGCGCGGATAAGGCGACCATGGCGGCAGGGTAAACATATAATGACATGTAGATTTGGTCTTCCACACTACGGGACGATGTGTTGGCTTTAGCCAGAATAGATCTTGACGGCGTCTTGGAGGCTGATATAAGCCGCATTTGCTCAGCAGTCCGTTGCAACAGAGCGTGTCTGCCATCAGTAAGGGGTTGAATGATCTCACGATCAACCCATGTGGATAGGGGTACGCCAAAAACAGTCGGTGTCCGATAATTTACGGCAGAATCCTATCGCAGCGGACGGGTCAGAAGATAATTAATGATGGTAACATCAATACAAACCTCAGATTGGTAAGTGGTTACGAACTCTTCCAAGCTTCGAACGTAGGCATAGCCATCTACTCCACCGTAGACAACGTCTCGAAGATAAGCCTCCGCTTCCTCCGCTCGTTTGAGAGTCCAGTAGCCTTTGGGGGAACACAACGCGCCACTTGAAGCATCGGCGTTGACAGTTGACTCGACAACCAATCCACCCGCAACGGTCTTGGCGCCAGTTTCATTATCAACACTGTTTCGGATAATATCCAGCGTGGCATCTTGCTGTTGTTCTTCGGTCCCAGTTCCCGATCCTGGGGCTAGACTCCAGCGCCGCAATTCCTGCGCAAGTTCCCCCGCCAACAGTGCAAAAGTTCCGAAATCGGTTGTATGTGCCTCCCGCGGAGTCTGCCATGTGGCAACATCGCCGCCTTCAACGTCATCTTCTTTTTCTTTACCTTTCGCACGACCCACAAGATTGCGTGTGATTGTCCAGTGTTTCCTCTTAACGTTTGTAGCTGATGTTGTAGTAGGCTGAGATAATGAAAATGTATACGTAAGGGGAGCAGCTGTGGCAGTAGGATACGTTGAGGTTGGGGTTGGGGTCGACGACCCAGACAGTTGCAATTGAGAGGAGGGAACAGCAGGCGATGGAGGGTACAGCGGAGTAAGGTACGGTCGTGTAGGTTGATCGGGAACGAAGACGGATAAAACAGAGAATGGGTCTTCCACTATAGATGGTTGTTAGAACGATCAGCATACGAAAGAAACTGATACAATATATGCTTACTCTCGGTGTAATCCAAGCTGCCCTCTGGCAAAACAGGAGGGCCTTCCTTTTCAATGCGTAGTCTCTCTTTCTTCGTACGGTAGCGTTTCCCTATATACGGTCAACATGTAAGATGATCTATTCAGATAGTGTATGTACCTTTGAGTTTGAGCTGGAGCATCGTACGAGCCCAATCAGAGCCAGGCGGAAATGCACCCAGCCCATCTTTAGCTCCTGGCAGCCGCCCATCTGGTTCGATGCTCTCTGCAATCCCGGTGCCAGTGGTTTTCTTGTATCCTGGACGGGGTCCCCTCCTACTTGGACCAGGGACTGCTTGAGAGACAACAGATGGTGAGCGTCCGCCAGGGACGGACTCGACGTCCATAGAATCATCATCATTATCAATGTCGACCGTATGACCCTCGTCATCTCTCTCAACATCAATATTCCAATCCGTCTCATATTGAATGACGGTAGGAGCCGCCTTGGCAATGTGGTCCAACGCCCATGCCTCGATTCGGTCTGCTTCAGTGTGATAGATAGTACCAGCCGGGTTGAATGTCTTAGCGTTTGTCGTCACCAACTTCAAGTCTGACTAATATATATTGATGCTTGAGTAAAGTGCACACTGCGTTAAAATCAAAAATTTACCGTGAAATCCTCCAGCGAACGGTATTTGCCTTTATCAACCTTGACTGTCATCGTCCCCAGATCCATCGGGTGCTTGATAACGTCGCTATATCCAGGAACCTGTTCAGGATTCACAGCTCGCAAGAAAAACGCATAGTCATCTTTCCTGTCAAATTGCGTTTGTAAAGAATTGCATTAGTTCTCGAGATTCACAAACTTTTTTATTTGGGCAATCAGTTTCGTCAAAACTTCTTTGAGTGGTTTCAGTTTGAGCGGCCTGGGCTGCTTCTTTTCCACCAGTTCAGCATCTTGAAACCCGCTAGCGAAGACAGAACCGGAGCGATGTTTCCCCGCCTTTTTCACGTTCTTTGAGGACTTCAAAGTCTTGAGAGAAGGCAACACGAGCGTAAGCCCAGATGAACTGGAAACTGGAGTTCTTGATTGTGAGATTGGCGGTGAGCCTGAGTGACTGTAACTGGAAGAGAAACCATTTGGGTCTTGCATTTTCGCGAGGGCGGACTCGACTCTGTGTGAGACCTTATGTAAGCAAATATTGGCAAGTAACTTCGACTTTCTCAAAATTCAGTCCATACAATGGCTGAATAAAACGGGTTTTACTGTATCACTTTCTGTAAACAGTGCAGAAAACTACAATATCGATGGGCTCGGTAAAGTCATACTAATTTGGGCGCATTTCGCATTTCGCCGTTTCGCAAAAAATTTGAATTTCCTCTCCGATACCCACTTATACTTTCAATAGACTCGGCTGTAAAGTCCTTGGGCAACTAGGAACACTGGAACCCTCAGGAACTCCCCTTAAGGGGTACGGAGGGGTACGGTTACCGACGGGACTAGGAAATTGACCAGGGTCCAGAGGTCCAGGACTACATTGTTTTCAAGCTCCGGTCGCGGCACATTGATGCCGAGCATGTGCCTGGGGTCCTTGGCACTCTGCAGCAGTACTAAAACCTCTAAACATAATCGCAGCTTTACTGGAAAGCACTAATATGCTCCCTGTAGATGTTACTATTTCAGTATACCGAACGATAGAATTACGATGTACCAGCGGTCACCATTGGTGGATGCGCATAAGTATCATCGAGAAAAGCTGAAAAGCATTTACAAAGACCAAAGCTGCCTGCAATATTACAATGGGGTGAGCTACTGGTCTGCGAAATTGTGATACGCTTGTTGCTTAGATCATCTACTGTTAAAAGGCGGCGGAAGGCGCTTGATCAGTTGAACACCTTCGAAGTCGCTCTACGATGAAACTATTGATCCAGTGGAGGAAGAGCAGCTTGTCATTTCACAAATATATGAGATGTTTCAAAGCGAGCCGGTGTGCAAACAATCCAGCAGCGGATTGCATATGAGGAGATGTACGCTTACCCCTTTTTTTGAGCAGCTTTTCAACTGCTTGACGAATATCAGGACTGGACGAGCAGGTAAAGAGAGGCAAATAGTTCGCCAAAGTCTCGGTCCTAGACTAGCTGCTGCTTGGAGATATGCTCGTATGATATTGTAAAGTAGACTTCTTTGGTGCAGCCATTCTGAGACGAGACCAACAACTAGTGTGACTTGAGCGCGGCGCGACGCCAACCAGTGACTAGTCACTGGTTTGACTAGCGACGGCCTGCCCGCGTTGCATACAAGTGGATCACCTAGTATGAGCAGTACGAGTACCTTCCCCTTCCCAAGCGTGAAGATGGCAATGTAGATGTTGCAGAAGGCCGAAGTGGACCCCGATTCGAGCGATGCGGTGCGAGGCTAAATAATCTTGCCCGACATCATTAACCGCTGGTAGCAGTGTGCTAGAGAAGGGGCAAGCGCATCAAGTTAGGGGGGGGAATCTAGCTCAGGCAGCATTAACCGCCGTGCATTTGGGATGACCGATACAAAATACACACACAAGGACCCCAGCTGTTTACGTCAGCGAATCGGGCCTGCGGAACTTAAAAAATGAATCTACTGTATATAGTACCGCACAGGGTCGATCTGGGTTTGCACTCCTCATCGTGGGAAGTCGGAACAATTAGCGTGGTTGTTAGCCACGACGCGTTACGCGTTACCTGCCCTTGCTGCACCAAGTTCCTGGTGTATTTGATGGCTGCCATGATGTGCGAGGAGCCATAACCGTTAAGTTCCCATTCATTACTTTTCAGTTGTCCGTATGCGACTCATCTTGAGAAACACGACTCGCGGATGGACTTTGTCCAGCGTGTTGCCTATATTCAGACAATCGAGTGGTATCCCATCTGATCTCAATAAGGCACGCTAGCACAAAACAGGAAGGTTCAATGGGGTCATTTGAATACAAAACGCTGTACCCACGGTTTGGTGACAAACATCCGTTCCGGTAACACAGTTGCGTAATCACGGCACGTGTTTTAGACGGTACCACTCAGGGCATGTTCGATCGACCTTTTCTCGACACTTCAGCGGCGTTAACCAACCACAATACAGTAGGGTCGCCCCTCCTGGTACATCTCCAGAAATACACTACGATTTCGCAAAGGCAGAGTGAGGCGCCTGTGTTTCTGGCATTCTGCCTTTAGGATTAAGCTTACACCGCGCTTGGCCCACATAGGCTGGGTTAATTAAAGTGATGGTAAACCTGGCACGTCATAATATTTTTGGAACACTTGAAAGCTCTTGAATTCATTGATCCACTACCAATCACCGACTGTCCAGGTACACATGTTGCGCAGCACTGTATTGCACTCACGAAAGAGACCGACGATTCTATTTGGGGGTGATACACTGCTCCCTGTGCAATAAATGACACGAACTATGCCCTCAGGGTCATTGAGTTGCACGATCCTCCCTGGCTGGAATCTAAGTTTATCTCCATTCCAGGGGAATTGGTGTTTCGGAGCCAAACTCGATAATTTTGATTTGGTCGTTACCGTCACACTTGTTAGCCTGATGGAGATAAGAAAATGAAGGGACGGCTATTAGTACCCTCCAATACCTGGGTAACACCTGCCGCAAATTGCCACAACAACCACTTTCACAGGAGGATCATTGTCGGTAAGTGCAACCCTTAATCAATTTAGGTAGGAGAAAATGACACGAGGGTGCAGTCAAATTTGGAGAAAATAAACTCGGAACAGTCGGGGGTTTGCTTTCAGTTTGTCACACAATTTCTGAAATGGAAAGACGGACTAGCGGCCATATAGCATAATTAATGGGTATAACTACCGATTGCCCTTCGTCAATTGTTTTTCATCCCGGCAACGTTATCTGGTTCAGCGAAGCCTAGCTATCGCTTCTTCTCATCGACATCTTCTACTACGCTCATGAAGGCTGGGCCTGCTTTATTTCTTCGACACGCAGCGCTGGCGATGTATTGAACTGCTATCAATATTACACAGACTGCGAAATCTGGGCAATTTGCATGTCCAAGTCACATTCTCCTTCTTCTTCTCCAACCACTCCTTCCCCTCCTTCTTCTCCTCCAGCCCCAAAATCACATCAGCACGTTCGCGAGGACATACCACCACCACCAGGACCGGCCAGCGGTTTGCGCGACGAGACCTTGTCTTTGCGACCGATCCGAACTATTGATTCAACCTCAAGTAGCCAAAGGCGGCCACCTCACCTTGAAGAAAGCAATCCCTCTGACTCACATCGAGCAAAACGGCTTCGAACGGAATCCTTTGAAAGCATAGAGGCTTACTCTTCCAAATTTGACTCCATTCCAGACACTCCGCCGACCTCGTCCCTTTCCAGGAACATGGGCGCCCAGAGTGAGCAGCCCATATCTAGCCAAACCGTTGCTGCGGCGAAAAAAAAGCGCACACGCACGCTGACAACGCCTCATCAAGCAGCTGTCCTATATGCTCTTCTTGCGCAGGTATTTCTACTCTCGATGTTGCTAGCCATACCACCAACGCTCATAACTCCTCTGCATAGTCTCGTTTCCCCACAACCGCGATGCGTGAGGAAGTCGGTCGCTCGATTGGTCTTAGTGCCAGGAAGGTTCAGGTACGTGCGAATCACACTAAGGAGATCACTAGTCTAATGTGAATCTTGCATTGCGCTTCAGATCTGGTTTCAGGTGTGTTTAGTACAGAGCTTCTACGACGAACTACTATTCTTATACGTCCATGCTTCCAGAACCAACGACAAAAAGCGAGGCGACCACGTAGTCAATCGGAAACAAACAGCAATACCGCCCAGCCGCTCAGTGCTTTCCCGTCTTTCCCTCAATACAGTGCTTCAAGTTCCTCTAACAATCGGCCGGAAACAAATCCTTCGATGTTGCCACCGCTGCCACCCTCCAGCAGCTCGTATCAATTACAGCCATCTAGCGCACCAGAATCGTATTCACACTTGTCTGATCCACCATCACAACTGCTTGGACCAGGCGTCCCTGGACTAGATTCCCATCCAGTCAGCGTTAGCAGGGGTGGCGGTTTGATGTCACATACTAGCCATATCGATTTTGGTCATCCCATTCCTGGCTCATCTCGCGGAACTTCTCAAGTTAGCCCAACACAAGGACAACGCTTGGCCACTACTTTAAGCTTTCCTTCACATTATCAGAATCCCTATCGTACGCTTCCTCCCCTTGCACCTGACTCTCAAATCGGGATGAGCGATTCCATATCTAGACTTGGGGCGCAGCCGGCTATCAGCCAATTACCGTTAACTGATACCGCAGTCCACCCATTGTCTGTGGAACTTCCCTTCATCCATTACAGGCCCACCTCTAATCCGCCAACGACATTGCCCGGTCACATTGTCGGGTCGGGCTCTATGCCACCCCCTTTCACACTGCAGCCACAGCCTCAATGGGACGCAAGATCATTCACCCCTTCCTTAACGCGGCCAGGCATGTGGTCCACTCCAAGTCCGGGTGCAAGCTCTCCCTCACCAACGCAACCCCCCTTTGTTCCCCCATCTGCAGCATCAGCTCTGACCGGATTTCCACGTCCTGGTCCGCGTCATTCCGCACCAGTAGAAACGCAAGGAGCGTCACAGCCTGAAATGCCATCGCCGCCACAACAGCGTATGGGTCGTTATGATCCGGTGCGGGCAACTATCGTTCCACTGCCCAAAGAATCTTCGCCGCATCCACCTACGCCATTGCCATCCCGTGATTAGCAGGTCTGATACGCGTTGTAACTCTCTATCCATGGCGTAGGGGGACTTGCAAGTTGATATTTAGGCGAGTTCGTATGAGGGGAATCTGGACATACGAGATTCTTGGTGCCACTAGGACTCGACCATACTAATCGGGCCAATCAGTCATGATTCATAGCCCACCCCTACTGATGGAGAAACCAGAAATTACCTTTCCGCTTTCGCCAAGTCACGTTGTATGGGGCGAAATTTGCTCGGACTGTGTATAGGCTTCATTCATATTCTTCACACATTCATCATGCATTCGTTGTTTTTTGACTAATGTTCTGGTCATGGAATCTGTTTTCGTCAAAGCACAGGGTCTATCTTGCTCCGATCCATCTATCTCCATGATGGATACAGTGGCACGACTGCGCCCGGGCGATGACCCCGTCAAATATAGTCTTCTTGCTCTGTCCCATTTTCGTCTTTCTTTGGCACCCTGGGTGGTACAACCCCTTCGACACAACTTCAAGGCTCTAATTATTAACCTATTTAAAGACAATTTGTATCTATAACAGCCGTAGTCGGATATAACGCAATTGTGCATAAATGCTTGTACGATATCGAACACGTTGCCGGTATCAGAACCTAGCTGACTGTCGCTGGCCATTGCACTAGCTAGCGTTTTATTTGAAAAAATATCATCCGGACCTAGCGTTCATGATTCCACGCTTCTCAGCGGCAAGCTTCATTCGCAACCGAGCCCGCTTTCTCAAATTGTCCTCCGCTGCCTGTGAATCCACATGATGGTTTACAGCAGACTCGGCAATCTGAGGCTCGGCGGTTGGACATTGACTGCCCACAGTCGTCTTGGTATCTGAGGGCTCGGGTCAGTTTCCGATATACTACAGGAATATCACAGAACAAAGCTGTACATGCGTAGATTTTTTCCTCGTTGAGACGCGAAAGCAACCGCGAACGTACTGCTCCTCGTGTCAAGACAATAATGAACGACCATGTTGTCGACTAGGGACTTACGGTGGATATCAGTCATATCACGGTCAGCAGAGTTATTGATAGCGTGGCTAGAGCGGTCTTTTCCCACATGGTCAATGTCCGTGGAAATAGCTCCACCCTGATTAGGAAGAATATCCTGAGTCGACGTCTCTATGGCGAGCATGGCAGTATCAATAACCCGTGGTGAGATGATGCGGGGTTCTCGTCGTGACACATTTGGCGAATCGTGGGAATCTTCTGACTCTTTCCCATCCACTAGCGATAAGGTCTCTAATGGGGAAACGGAGCACGCAAAGGGCCTGGACGCACCTGCCTCGTTCACAGGATCAGCACCTTGTTGAAGACTGGATGTTGATGCAACGTTATCATGCCCTGCAATATGAGCCTGATCTGTCAAATGAAAAATTGAATTAGAATTGTCTGATGACAATGCCGCGGGGTTGTCGGCATACAAATAACCTTTTATATCATCTAGATCCGTGTCCTCGTGGTCGCCATTTCCTTCCGGGGACTTCCTTTTCCCACTACTTAGATGAGCCTCAACGCATTCACGGAGAGTCCGATTCCGTGGCGGCTTCCGTTCGATGACCCTCGGCTGCGCAGAGAACGAAGGTAATGACTGCTCGCGCTGCATCTTGATTTCCTGTTTTGATGGTTTCCCTTGAACAACGTTGTCAAAGTCATTATTTTTTCCGCATTGTGCATCAACAGCTCGTTGTTTTCCCTTGCTGTCAACTAACACATGGGTTCTAAAAAGAGGGAGTTTGCCTTGTTCACCACGTGGTCTTTGGTTCTCTAATGGATCCTTGTGATCAACAGATGGAAGTTCTTTCTCTTCCCAGGTTTCAACCCCGTTTCTTTCTTCAGGGTTCAACCGCAACGGCGTGATGGTTGGATATCTTGGTGATCCCATTTCGCGTGTTGGTAAAGGCGGTTGAGTACATTCGGTATAGCCATGACTATTATCATCAACACGACGCGACGGTGATGAACGGCATAATGGTTCGTCCGATTCACTGTGAATAGGAGGAAAGATTTGAAGTAAAGCAGATTCAGGTGGGGACCGGCTTCGAGATCGACTGTGAGAACCAGAAGGGGTGCTGGTACGAGATCGTGACCTAGAAGAAGAGCTTCTCCTCCATCTCCGCCTAGGATTAAACCTCGGGGGTGGTGCAATATCTGGAGGAATATCATACTAGATCCATTAGCCAAAGTTGCCAATACCGATCCTTGAAATCCGCGTTACCCACCTGCACAACGTCGTCGTAAACAAAAATATCTCTATATGGTGATCGAACAAAAGAATAGATCTCTAACACCGAGGATGAATGATCCATTCATTCCCAACCAAGGATGACTTACCATGCGCAAAGTGTTCCGCATTCACATGTCTCCCACCTTCAACGTATGAACTGTCCATATCAAGGAATTCTGCGAGTAGCTTAATGGCAGATTCTGATCGGATATCAATTGATTTCATGATTGAGATCGTAAATGTCGTAAGAAACTGAAGAACCGAACATGAGATTGCCTACACGTGTACTAAGTATCTGACTAACCTCAATGTCCAGATTAGGCCAGATTTGGAGCTCCCTCCGAACAAAGCTTGTTGTGCGTGATATCAGATCTGGTGACATCGAAAATTGAGCGGGCGATGGATATGGCTTATACCGTGTAAATGCATTAGACGCGACGTGCTAACGGAAGTCATCAATGACAAGAAGTCCATCTCTTGAAAGTGGCGTACCTTTGCATACAGCCCATTCCGATATACCCAACGCCTTTTCCCAATTGACTGTTGGAGCTTATCAACCTCATTCAGTTCCTGTCTTTGCCTTCGCTCCCTTTCTCGCTCCCTAACCGTCGGCCTTCTTCTACTTGACACCCTCCGGAGATTCAAATTCGCCACAGAAATAAGCGGATTCTGCGGGACCGGTGAAGACCGCAAGGGTGTGAGGTAGTGTTTGCTGAAATCATGCTTCGACCGGACGTTGTGTATGAGATACTCGCCGATCTCCCTTGAACATAATGGACAGCGACGAGATTGCTCTGTGGAAGACGTGGGTAATTAGATATCACTATGAAAGCGTTGACCGCTCACTTGTCCAGATTAATAGGCATTCAAAACAGAATTCATGCGAGCAAGTTGGCAAGATGGTTTGGTCACTAATTCCCTGGAGACATATGCTACAACCGCTTCCGCCCTCCTCAATCTCCTCTTCAGCATTAAGCTGAGGCGTTGTTACAGGCGATACAGACTCTAGTTTGACTCGTTTACTAGGCGGACTGGTTGACTGCGTCATGGTCGGGAAAAAGGTTAATCGTGCTTATGTCATAGAATTGCGTAAGTTATGTACAAATACACGTAAATAGAGGCGCGTGAGCTAAGTTCACCACTTCTCATGAGCAGGGCGGACTACGAAAGTTGCATCAGATTCAAATTTAAAAGGAGTGTTTCCCTTACGGTCCAATTCCCAGGTCCAGGAAGACCTATCTTGGTTGGCAAGGTACAAGTACGTCTGCCGTAATCTCATCAAAACCCAACACCATGCACAGAAAACAAAAACAGACCTGGCCTATGCTATCAGGGTCAAGCCTCACGTTTGGATTGGTTGCCAGTTGAGGGCTACGCTGTGCCAGACGTTCAGTGAGGATGACTGGGTGCAAATCAATGCATGATCGAAAACGGAAGCATTTTGGCACGTACCACCGTCGATGATTGCATGCGATACCTAAGGATCAACAATGATTAATGAGCAATGATCCCTGTAATGGTCGTAAGATCACTCACATGAATGGAATCCTTTCCGAACTCCTTCGCTAAACTTTGCGACAGAGCTCTTACCCCGTGCTTGGCAGCGGCAAAGGCGCTGGTGGTGACGTTCCCTCTGATAGCGGCAGTTGCTCCAGTAAAGATCAAAGATCCCCGCTTGCCGGCGGGTTCCTGGATATCGTTTGCCTTAAAATCTAAAATAGCTTCCCTGGAAAACGCAAAGGCAGCGGCAACGTTCGTTTGTAACGTTTCTTGGACTTCTTCGGGAGTGATATCAAGAAATCCCTTCCAAAGTCCATGCCCAGCGTTGAACACCGCAACGCGGATGGAATAGTTTGGCTTCGTGAACCTCTGACGAATCTTACCCCATACTGAAGTGATATCCTCATGGGAATAGCTATTGAGTGGGAAAGGCGCAGCCTGGGAGGCGCATCAGACCCAGGTGCCGAAAACCAAAAAAAGCGATAGCGTACCTCTCCACCAGATTCGTTGATTTCTTTCGCAAGCTTGTCAACGGAGTCTGCTCCCCGCGCTATAAGCGCAACACTGTATCCTGCTTTGGCAAAAACCCGTCTATTACGGAAGACATTCAGGGTAAGGACGATTTATTAACTCAATCACACATACGCCGTGGATGCCCCTGTCCCTTGGCCGGTACCTAGGCCTTTGCTATACAGTCAGACCAACATTTTCCAGCATTGGTGCACAGAGATGCGCACCTGCAATGACGAGAACTGGTCGAAGAGAGGCCATTCGGATGGTTAGAAGGAAAAACTACGTGACTGGAGACTTGCTACGTTGTCAGATTTATAGTTTGACAGTTTGTGATTGCTGAGTGAGCAGTCTTGCGCCATAATCGACGCTTTCGTCGAAATGAAAGACTTACTAAGACGGGCGTGACGTAATCCGGTGACAACATCGCCGAAGGGAAATATTTGCAACATCAGTGCATCGCTTTCAAAAACCAAAATCAGCACATGAAATAATGAAATCAGAAATGTCTATCTGACTACAAAGGACACCTAGATAATCAAGACATAACAAAAGATTGCAATGGTAAGCGTTGCCCTCTGTACGCTGTTCTTTCTTTCTTCCGCTCTTGGCCCATCGCCCCATCTGCCGGCGAACCAATCAAAACGCCTGCCAATCATAGATAATTCACTCCTAGACATCATACCGTGCAATCTCCCCATTTCACTGGCCATCCGTATGAGTGCGCCCTCAAACACCGCTATGACATAGCTCGGTCCAGCTAGGGTAGTATTCATCGTTTGATGACGCTCTGCATCTCTCCACAGGTGCCTGTATAAATCATGAACGATATTCGCCGTCACGACGCTAGCCATGAACTTGGTCGATATCAGAAATGCCGTGGGCAAGGGCAGAAGGAATGGCAAGATAGTGAGGGATAGAACGCTCAAAAAGAGCATCTCTGCACTATTGAAGCAGTGGTCCCAGTACGAAAGCTCCGGAAAACGCTTGACAAGTGCTCCATCACCATAAGACCACATATAGAAGCGGCGATAGGATCGGCCGCCATTATTCCACCACGGGTGGGTAACAATGACTTCTGGCGCTCCCATGAACCCTTTATCGCCATGACTCAGGGAATAGGCACGCTTATCTCGGCAAAATTGAATGTCTTCCCCACCGCCCGTTTTTGGGTAAATGAGGCTATATTTCACTTCATCTCTCACGTTCCTCCGAGCAATGAGGTTCGCTGTGACACCCCACGGGACATCATCGGAGATCTTTGTCGCAATATCCCAGAAGAACGTAATGCCAGCGATACGAACCGCAGTCGTAAAAATCGTATCAGATGGTGGAAATTGTGCATTGCCCACAAAGCCGGCCGCTGTGGGATGCTTTCTTATCGCCTTTTCCGCCTCAATGAGGAGATCTAGATGCGGAATGATATCGTCATCCAAGAAGGCAATCCAATCAGCTGAGGATTCGTCCATTCCTCGGTTGCGTGATCCTGATGCTCCGATATTCTTCTCATTTTGTCTAATGCGGATGTCTGGTCGTTTGTTGTACTGGTGTTCTAGCTTGTAGGTGTCTGTGGAATTCGGATTATCGATAATGATAATGAACATCGTAGAGCAGGTATCCGAGGGTTTCAAGGAGAGAATTCCCTCAAGGATAGGGAGATCTACTCTGTAGCAGGGTATTACGATGTCGAGGGTGAGCTTTGTTTGAGCATCCGAATGGTTTAATACTAGCCATTGACTGGCCTCCATGACAGCATTATCCAGTGTCTCAAATTTCCAACCGATGGCATGCTGCTTGGTATACCTGGCATTATTGCTCCCTCCAATGCCGTTCGTGAGGGAGCATTGGAGCATCGAAGAACATCCCCATCGTCTATAGAGCTGGAATAGGAAAGGATCGCCGTCCTGGTTAAGAAATATGTCAGGAACTACGACTCCTTTAAAGATGTCCAAGTGCGTTCTATGAATGATGGGGAATGTGGGCATTCCGGGAAACGATAAATCTGTGAATGCGACGCAGCCGAACCCACAAGGTACACGCTGGCTCGTCGAGAGCCTCTGAAATTCTGCATGAATGTCTCTCATCCATCCTTCGTCACGCAGGACAACATCATCGCCTAGCAACACAAAATATTCACATTTGTCCTTCCACGCCTGCTTAGCGCATTGACGCCAGATGGAGCAAACATGCCCCCGAGGGTGGTAGCACCTGATGGTTACGATGTCAGCGAGGCCGGCTCGCCTAAGTACCGCCTCGGCTCTATTGGTATCGTTTTCAGTCGGTGAAAGAAGATATTCATCGTCATGGTCGATTGCAAGATAGATTTTAGCATGGAAGCGGGGGCCCCCAACCGACTGGGTGTCTCTCCACGTTGTTTTGACAAAAGAGGCGGCAAAGTTGGAAAGATGGTTCAAACATGTGGCCGGGTCGTCCGTCCCCCTCGAAGTCACAGGTAATAAAGCGGCGAAAGTGATACGATCGGCATCCAGCCAAAGGACTTTACTCTGTTTCAAGTCTTTGACGATGTCCGACGGAAGGAGCGAGTATATTTTGTATTTCCTTTTCTATTCGCCTGTTAGCTTCATTCCCTCTTTTATGGACGTTACTGGCTTTCACCCCAGTGCTGAAAGGACGCGAGTGTTGTCGGAGTTTCTCGACGCAACTCCAACTGGTTTTTCAGGAAGATAATTGAATATGACGTGTGATGGATCGATTTGGGTTACACTCAAGGCAAGTTCGGCCAGATCCTGGATAGATAAAGCTGTGTCCGATCCGATATTTACAGGGCCTTTCTCAGTTTCGGAGTAGAATAGCCGGAGCACGGCCTCGACGGCATCTCCGATCCATAAGAAACTTCGCCTTTGTGAACCGTCGCCCCATATCTCGAATGTCATATGATGATCTTTGCTAACCTTCAGAGCGTGAGCTTTGCGTAAAAGGGCGGCAGGGGCTTTCTCTCGGCCGTTATTCCATGCGCCGCCGGGCCCATAAACGTTATGAAATCTAGCCAGGCGAATGTCAAAATTTGAAGACTCGGAGAGCTGGAGTAGTGACAGTTCCATGTTGAATTTCTCCAGGCCGTACAATCCTTGGGGCCTTGGAGCGCCTCGCAAGCCAACCCAAGCGTCTGACTCGCGCAAAGCGATGTCGCTAGAGGGGTCTCCCTGCAACGAATCTGGATATACGCAGGCAGAAGATGCGTAAAAAAACCGCTTGATTCCGCTGCGAATGCAGGCGGATACGAGATTAAGAGACATGAGGTGATTCTCAACGTATACGATTAAATCGTTTTCCTCATGTATGGTCCCCATTCCTCCCATGTTAGCGGCAAAGTGGAGGACTGAGCTGACATTATGCACGGCTCGTTGGCAGATTAAAGGATCACAGATGTTCCCCTGTACAAAGTCATAGGCCCTCCCTTGAAGTAGAGGCGGAGCGAGAGCCAAGTCGACGATACGGACGCTGATGCCTCGTTCAATGAGCTCATCCGCCACATGGGAACCCTTTAAGATGTTCGTCAGTTCCAAGGTCTCATGGCAGCAGGGCATAGGTTCATACTATGAATCCGTGTCCGCCTGTCACAAGGACAAGACGCAAGTAGTCTTTGTCGAGGTAGCTACTGCAAAGCGTGTTCATCAGAGCCAGAACTAATATTCTGTTCGACAATTACTTGGCCTTTAAATATTTGATCATTGCCTATAAATTGCTGATACGGTGATACATGATCTCACCCTCTTTCATCTTTCAATTTGAACGTCACTTTAACTTCATCAACAGGTCAGCTTACCAATTCTCTAACATAGAATTTCATATAAAGTACATCATTACCTCCGCAGCAGTTGTCTCTTTGGGCCAAGTATTCTCAGCATCAATCAAAGTGACGATCAACGCTACAGCATTTTAGAATTTAATTTTTCCAAAAGAGAAACCTCTAGCAGTTTTACCGTGGGCGACTGGGCGATTCCGTACCCCAAATCCTAAAGACGGGTTCTTTCGGTGAGACGAATATACATTGACTGGGCACGCAGTTGATTATCTTGACAAGGTCCGCAACGGCCAATATTGCGTATCTGAACCAAAGCGAAGTACAAAGTAGCACACGATTATCCCTGCCAAATCCAATCAATCATGTCCTCTGGAAATGCACAATCAGCGACTTTACTGTTCACTGAATCCCAAGACTGGTTTTCCCATAACATCGAAAGCTGGACAAAAGTCTTCCCTTTGGTATCCAAACAGCCTAGGGTGCTCGAGATCGGTTCATGGGAAGGTCGCTCTGCCGTCTTCCTGTTGAACACTCTGTGCGCTGACGGTGGTGACATCGTCTGCATCGATCACTTCGACCTATTCCGCACCGACGCGGGAAAGGACCGCCACAATCGCATGGATCATAACCTAACAACCACTGGGAAACCATTCCGTATCATGAGCGAATTCAGCGTTCCAGCCTTGATGAAGTTGCTGGAAGAGGAGATTGATTCTCCAAATCCAGGCTTTGACTGGATTTATGTCGACGGATCTCACGAAGCCGATGATACATTTCTTGATGGCGAGCTGTCTTGGAGATTGGCGAGAGAGGGTTGTATATTCATCTTCGATGATTATCACTGGGACAGCGAGCCAGAGACCAGTATTCACCACCCAAAGCCGGGTATTGACGGCTTTCTTGCACTTCACCGCGGTCAGTACGAGCGCTTATCAGCGGAGGGGGATTATCAGGTTGTGCTGCGCAAGACGTCCCCTATGCGCATTGGTTTCTTGACGCCAGAGAAGATGAAGTATGGCGTCGACGAAGCATTTGCGTACAGCATCAACGTTGTATTTACGGTGGACTCCCAATATGCGATGCCAGTTGCTGTCGCTATCCGCAGCATTCTCGAGCACACGATGGCTCGCATAACCATTTACGTTGTTAACTACGGGATTTCAGATGACGATCGGGAGAAGATCAAAAGCTCCATACCGCTTCGAGAAAATTCGACCCTTATGTTCTTGACACCGCCAAAAACTGGACTTGGGACTTCATTAGGTGTAACTTGGGCTAAGCTTGAATTACACCAGGTAGTCCCAGTCGAGCGCATTCTCTACCTAGATGCAGACATCCTCGTTCGTCATGATTTGAAAGCCCTTTGGGAAACAGACCTCCGAGGAAAGTCCATCGGATCCGTGGTAGACGTTGGACATCCTATGGGCCACTCTGGGATAAAACGAGGACAATACTTCAACGCAGGTCTGTTGTTGATGAACCTGACGAATATCAGGTCTTCTACCAGCCAGCTGGAAGCGATTGCAGCATCTCACGTCCAGGATAAGTATAAGGACCAGGATGCGCTTAACGCCTATTTCGAGGGCGATTGGACCCCCCTGTCTCTCCGTTGGAATGCGCAAGGCCTTGGTACATACGCGAAATGTCCTTCAGAGGAACGGGCGTCTCTAGACCTTAAAGAAATGAATAATCCCTACATTATTCATTTCACAGGGCCCGTCAATCCCAAGGTCGGCGATATCCTCAACCCTTACTTTCAGCCGCCACCAGCGAAGCCATGGGGGTACGTCGGAGCCCCTGGGCACCCATTTCAACATGAGTGGTGGACCGTTTTGGAACGAACAGTGTGGGGAGGCAAAGGTGATTCATTCAGATCGCCATGGTTCGAGGAGGGAAGAAAGGAAGCGAGGGAAAAGGCTCTGGCCGAGGGAATTGGAGAGTTCCACCGAGTTGCAGACTCCTTCTTTCGTCAACTCCAGTCACTCTCACCTGGCGAGTCTGACGTGAATTAGTCATGGGGAGTTCGGTGTAACAATTAGCTTACTATGTAGTTTGGGCAGGTGTTACGTTCCGAATCATAAGAAATTTTCATGGGCCCGCTCCCAAGCCAGGATCGTCCCCGGTCCCCTGCCTCACCCCCGGGCCATTATCCATGTCGCACTGCGCGCAAATTTGAGGGGAACCAACCCCAGATGTTCAGAACCTAATCCGGTAGAATCGTAGATTCATTAATTTCATTCATTCATTTGTTTCAAGAATAACCGGTTGGCATAATTATTAGGTTGTCGCGTTGAGGTATGTACCATGCAGCCATAAAAAGGATCCTCAATTCTTTCCGATTCTGCGTGAAGACCCGTGGAGAGTTATGTCTATAGAAGAAGGTCAGGACGGCGTTGCAGTCTAGGCTGCGTCACGACCACAATCAGACGAGTGACAAACTTCCTAATATAGTTCTTTGCTTCTTCTCCGCGTTTATACGTAGTATTTCCTTCAGGGGACTTCACCTACTCCATCCAAGCCGCAAAGCCATTGGCGAATACACTGAACGAAAATGTGGCCACGCTATGCTGACTGAAGCAGCAGCAGGGAAAGACGTACTCGAGCCGAAATTGGATAGATATCGGTTAGTCCGTCGTTACTTGCTCATCTCCGCAGGATGGACAGTAACCTTGATCAGATGCTGAAGTGCTAGATCACTGAATATAATTTGGACGCAGATGGAGATTATGTGATCACGACCGTATCTCACTACTATCTCTTGATTATTTGATCGGTGAGACTACCCTGAGTCTACTACTGCTTCACCGATGCTTAAAATGTAGAGCATATCATTGATCAGGACTTTATTCTGATCCCAGCGCTCATAGCGCTCATAGTTGACCTGCTAGATTAAGATCAGCAACGAACACTTCTTAAGCCACTACGGGCCAGTAGTAACGAACAATTTTTGAAGGCTGCTCGTCTGCGTTAGCAATTTATCTGTAGACAGTAGACGTCTATCGCTTTCAATTACACAATATAAAACCAATCCACAGCGATAAGGACCTCAAAGCAAGTTGCAAAATACGGCCAGAGTTTTCGTACGGTGACCTAGCCTTACTAATCGGTCCTTACTCAAACGCTGCGGCCATCACTGAAGTTCCATGTGACTCTACAGGACTCTACCTGCCTACTACAGGCAGAAATCTAGTTTCCTACATCTGATGCCAGCTTTCACGGGCCAACGAAAATGGCAAAATTTTTGTGGAAAACAGGAGTGCCCAATGATTACAAGGACGAAAATAATTGGCTTCGTGTAGTCGTGCTGCGGAACCACTTTGCTCGTGGGTCTTTAGAGCCTCATTCTATCAACTGACAAGTGATGATACCAGAAAAAACCACTTATTCTTAACCCAAATAGAGAACATGGACGCTTTCAACTCTGCGCTCACGATTAAGCTGATTCAACGATTGTTAAAAAAATTTCAATGACATTTTCAGTTGCTCACCTTCAACCCCAACAATCTCTCCTCGTCCATCAATACTACATCAAAATCATACTCATCCGGCGCGCGATAAATCACACACTTCAACCCCATGTACACTTCTTCCGAAAATATGCCTCCATGATCCAATATTTCCAATTCTTCTTTCCCCTCCCCCTCTTCTTTGTTGCCAATACAATCGTTAACCTCGCCTTCGCCTCTTCGGAGTCGCACCATCATCTCTGCATTCCTATGGGGGTTAAAATCCGCTACACTAACCATCAATTTTCTGCTGTCACGGGGATTACGGTCCGAAAACGCGCATCTTTGACCAGTGCACTCTGTGATCCACCACGCATGAGTTTCGTTTACTCGGAACCATCGAGAAATGGAGGGACCCCAGTCTGCCCATTGGACTTGAAGGAAGTCGTATCGAGAAGTAGACGAGGTCGTGGATGGTCCTGAATGGATAGATGAAGAACCACAGTCGGTGGATATGTGTGATTGAGGAGAAGTTCGGGAGGTTTGAGAAGTTGCAAAAGTCAAAGGGGGATCAGACCTCGGATGCCGCATCATCGAAACCAACTTTGACTGTGCGTTGAGTCTAACCGATCCATCATGCGAATCAACTATATTAAACACAGTCATTTCGTTCGTCAACCACATTGGTAGATCCTGTTGTTGTTCAAGAAGTGAAGGTGACGTCCATTTTTGTATCACATCGAGTAACGCACGGCGGTGCATGATGAGTGTGTAAAATGTATTTTGGAGCCCTGACCTGAGATAGAGGTTGGCCATGATGACGGAGTTCTCCGGAGAGGAGAAGAAAGGCCGTGGCGGGAGGTATGGCATAGAGTGGAGACACGGATTGGGTTCTCCACGGCAGTTGACGTCGACAAGGGAGTAGTAGGGTGAGATGGTGGGTAATTGGAGAGAGATAATCCGGACAGGAGGCTTGTTAAGTTGGGAGGGGGAGAGGTGCCAGACTTCGAAGTGGGATAGGATGAGGTTGGGAACGAGGAGTAGTTCTGGAGAGAGGAAGACAGGAGCTGCGTATGCATTCCTAGAAGCTTCGTGTTGCTAGAATTGGTTAGAATGATCATGAGGGAACAAAAGTAGAGAGGATTACTTACTAGTCGCTTATGGCCGGTTTTCCAGTCAAATATGATTAGTCTGTCTGGAAACGTGCCATCTCGACTGTAGACGACCAAAGCAAGATTATCACCGACAACTGTGGGAAGAACAATAGGTCGGACTGAATATGATCTCTGAAGGTGGATTTTCGGATGACGAGCGAGTGGGTGATACGCTCCGGTTGAAAGCTTGATAAGGACCAAGTCGAGGGAGTGCCGTTGCGTTTGTGCCTGATCTCCGACTTCAGAACTACGATCCGTTCATTAATACCTGGTGGCGAGATTGAAAGATCAGATACGCGTACAAGATAACGTTGACTATAAGGTCATGTTCATAGACAGCCATAGTGATATCGCCCATATGTCCAGACCAGGTTTGTTCAGGACCATGAGCTGGAATCCTGATCCATTGTGGATTATCTTGAGGGGATGAAGGGAGGTGACAATAATGCAGATCTTTCCGATTGTTGTTGCTAAGAAAAAATCGTCCTCCTGTCAGTTCGTAAATTGACCACGGTTGATGGTTGACTTTGATTGTCGTCTCAAACACGGGCTTGAGCTTTCTCCACGCATCTTCCCGCTCCAAGAGCGCTTCGAGTCGTTCTGCGTAAGAAAGCGGTGATCGGGGATTGTCAATAACACCAGCTGCTGTACAAGCCAAACGATATTGTAACAATGTAGAAGATTGAATGATATCGTTGAATTCTCTGTTGACAAGCCTGCATGTCAGCATAGACTTGGTGTCAAGCAAGAGGAGAATGCATTCCACAAGCTCGCGTGGAGGAGCCAAGGAGATCGTGGTAGGTACAGGGGCGTTGTCGTCATCAAGTATGGTAAGAGGCGCCTGGAGGGCCGGAGTCTCGGCGGTTCCTTGAATTGGGCAGCTCGCAGCAGCAGATGTCATGGTTGATGAGGCCATGTCGCTTGGAGGTGGGGCGGTGAAGGACAACGTCCACAGGCTGTCACTATCCAAGGACCGTATAGGCTTTTCTCACTACATCAATTACTAGTAGACATGTGACCTAAAACAGTCAAATCATAAATTAATCATTAATATTCAATATTCAATCGTCGTCTCGGACACCGACTTGAGCCTCTTCCCCCTTCTTGAGCGCTTCGAGGCGTTCGGGTAAGAAAACAGTGATCAGAAATTGTCAATTCGGACATTATGACGCCAGCAGCCTCCAAGACTGCAACAAGGTAGAAGATTTAATGATATCGGTGAGATCTCTATTGACGAGCCTGCATGTCTGCACAGATTCGGTGGCAAGCCAAATGGAAATGCGTTCCACAAGTTCGTGTGGACTCAAGACTTGGAAGAGGTCATAGTCACCCGTAAACGCGTAAAACGCGTAAACCCTAACCCTAACCTGGTCACAAATGGTCGGCAACGTTGAACACGACACGTTGGCTCACGTCTCTTTCTACGACTGATGCATCTAGATGGCACAATGACCGTCACGGGTATGTTCAGCAAAGCGTTGTTCCAAGCTCAAAATAAAATCACTGACCCTCATGCGTCTACTTATAGAAACATCGTGTTTACCAATGATTCTCGAATAAAAAACCGGGACGACGATTTCAAGTTCAACCCAAACTCTCCGCCTCGGAAAAAGAAAAACCACAACATGGCGATGAAATATTTGTTGTTCAAGAAACATGTATGTCGGCTACATATTACTTCCGTACACTGTTGACTGGTACACGGAAATGAACACTCCAGGGAACACTTCGTCCAGTCATAACGGCAATAAAACCAAGGCGTTTACCGCTCCAAATTAGTCAGATTGGGTCCTTCGACGCCTGCCAGACGGCCGGTTTTCGGTCCCCGCGGATAGTTGGGACGATAATTTTGAGGACAAGCATGACAAGATTCCTGCAACTAGGGCGGGGCAGCAGACCAGCCTGCTGGTTCACCCACGAAGGAACTCGCCAGGAACTTTCGATCCATGCAGCCCGTTCCCAAGAACGAAGGCTCGGAGAATCCTTTCACGCCTGGGAGGAACAGAGCAAGTTCGAGTGCTTCGACCAACTGTTATAAATCGCACAAATTCAACTGCCACTCGCTTTCATGCGATGTGGCTTCTGCCCATCCTTAATGTCCACGAGCCAGACTCTTGATCGGACTCTACTCCACCACCACCCGTGCTTCCTTTGCATCTTATCTGACTGGACAGGGACATACATCCTGAACCTTGCCCCCGCTCGCCTTCCTCTTCCATCTTTCCGTTACCAACCATTATCGCCGAATACTGGTACAGTGTTCCACCGCTTCTGGAACCTCTTCATCTGGGGTGGTAGTAGCCGCGGTGGAGGAGGAAGGGGCAGAAGCGAAGGCGCCCAAGTTTTTCCACACTTTATCCATGTCCACTACAGCCTCAGGGTGTGGTTGAGATACCCGTTGAATCCAGTTCAGCGGCGTTGCGAGAGGTTATGAGGGGTGAAAGAGGAGGCAGAGGATCGAGAAAGGGAAGAGTCACCTGGAAGAGAGCGTGGAGTGGTACAAGTCACTCGCTGCAGAGGCTACGGACGCTGCAGAGGCCTCTGACTCAATTCCCGGTGTCACTGGTCCTTCGGCTTTTTGCCGCGGACGTGAATGATGTAGCTGCGACACCGTCGAGCAAGAGACATCCTGCGTCGTCGAATTTACTTCCTACCCCTTCTTCCAGAACGAAACGACCAGCTTTGTTAAGCTGTATTGGGAGCGTGAAGACGTGGACAGGGCTATCCATACGCCTCACTCCTCCAATTCTTCCCGAGACCATTTCCACCAGAGCTCGCATCACCAATAACATTCGCGAGGAAGCTGGGATGTTAGAGTGGGAAGGATGACAGCCTTTCGAGGGAGAAAGACGGATTTCAAATCTAGGGAGTACGCCCGGGCGGATTTAAGTCTTGGCTCCTCTCTCCGTACGTTTGCGGGATGAAGATGTGGGATGCATATCCTTTCTAAGGAGGTATTGGAATCAGACTGAGAGTCGCGCTCGTCGACCGAGTGAAAGTGCAAGGGACCGGACTAGGACTCCAAGTCAGTCAAGGACGGGAGATGACGAAGAGGCTTCTGACAAACATACGCAAGTTGCTCAAACGAAAGAGTGCGGGATTCGGCCAAGTTAGAAGGATGATTCTACCTTGGGCGGTAACCGTGGATATGCGTCTGATTGTTCAAGCGGACACGTACCGTATGACCGAAGAGTGAGGAAGACCAAACGTGTTTCAAGATCGGCAGAAGGATATGCCGCCGCGTCCGCCGCCGGTGATACCGGATGGTGGTCGAGACAGGAATATATCTGTTGAAGATGAAGACGAGGCAAGAGAGCGAGAAAGATGATATGGAGGATGCTGGGAATGTGTTTATTAGGAGCGTGAGGTGGATAGGCCTTGCTGGAAGGCACAGGATGGAGAAGAGTATGACGACGTCACCGGCAGCGACGGTATCAAGAGTGGAAAAACAGCGAGGCCGAGTTTAGGGTCTCGGTCCGATGCGGAAGAACCTAACGATGCCGCAAGATTCGCTGGCGCCGCCACTGCCTACGATTGAGAATTCGTTTTCACCTGCAGCAGAATCCGAAGCAAAGGAGGCAAAGGCACCAGTGGAGGAAGCTGCGGAGCCCAAACCTGTCGCATTGTCAAAGACCCCTACTCGGAAGCATTCTACAGTCGCCGCAAAGCTACAACACCTCCAACTTCGCCTAGGCCCGCAACGATGGCGGCGGCGCCAGCCAAGTTGCCTACTTCTCCCACCTCTAGAGGCCCCAATACATCTCGGGACACGGGACAGCGTCATTAGGCATGTCTACCTGTTCACCTACCAGGAGGAACGCAAGTCCAGACAAGAAGGCAGCCCCGAGAGGAAGTTCGCCGGGAGATTTGAAGATCCTTCTAGGGCTCATGTTGGACTCCAACGAGACTTGGGTATGGTTAGAGCGTTTGCTCATGATGTTGAACGTAAGCATCGCTATCCCTTGTTTCTCTCGTAGGTTGTGGTTCTTATGTGCCTGGACAGAATTGAAATAAGGGAGAGATCTGTCAAACAACACCATTGAGCGAATTGAGGAAACCACCAGTGGGTCTCGCTCTTTTCACCGCTCTATGCTGACCCTAATCCTATTGAATGAATAGCCAAACAGCTAGCACTACATATATATCTGGCTTCGGTTCATCTACCATGTGGCAGGGCGGGTTAACCTCGTGATAACCGTGAGGCTTCACGGTGGCTAGTGAAGCTACAGCATATCCACATTTGCTGCAACAGTACGGCTTCTTTCGCAATGCAGCAGTTATATTCACACAACGCTCGCGTAATAATCTTGGTCAGGGCTTTCATACAGCTCTGTGGGTTGCATCTACAGGTCGTGATCACCACAAGGTGAATTTTTGGGAAAACCGGAGGCTCAACGCTCAGACGGGAAATAAGAGCGTAAATAATCTAGTTACTCGTAGTTGTCAGAGCCGCACAAGACTATCGCGTACAACTGACAATTGATGATACACCCAAAGAACTAGTACAAACCACAATCTTAACCAATATAGAGAACTTGAACCTTGACGCTTTCTCCCGAGTTATGGCGTTTAAGCTGATTCGGTCTCACTTCAACCCCATATACACTTCTTCCGAAAACACACCTTTATGATCCAGTAGTTCAAATTCTTCTTCCTCCTTCCCTTCTTCGTTGTTGCCATTATTGCCGTTATCCTCACCTTCTCCATTTCCGAGCCGTGCCATCATCTCCGCATTCCTCCTCAAATTATGCGGATTAAA
>KN818345.1:66501-84423 GCA_000827485.1 Amanita muscaria Koide BX008
ATTATATAGATCCGGCGAATACATATGCGAAGGGCCAGAGGGAGCAATACTCGAACTCCCTGAAGGTGCTATGGAGGATGAAGCGATGAACATACTTCCCTTTGAACAGCTCGCTGCGCGCCATGGAGTGCAATGGTACAAGTATACGATGACCCAAGGCAGAAAAATTTCAAACGGATCGTTATACCTCATCACATCCGTTACTAAGTGCGCTCAATGGGGCATTGCTGTTTTTGACCGGACATGCGCTCCAGGACAGGGTTTGAGGTTTGATAAAAAATTATCCCTTCCCTTTGGCAAATCAACATCGAAATACCACTGGAAGGGCTCGCGTACAATCCCTACCAAGGTTTCCAACCTCAACAATGAGAATGCCCCAAACCAGTGTGTTTTTTTGCGAGGATACAAGATCATGATTCGCAAAGACATATTCGATAAGCTCTGTAATGATCAACCTCATGGATCCGACCCGGCAATTCCCTCTTCATCATCCCAAGCAGGAAGTATCAGTACGACGCGGCAACCGGCTACGCGCATTAGAGGTGGCGGAGGCTCCGATCCCATGTCAAAAAGACTAACCGATGGAGGCCTATTATCTTGGACTAAGATGTCCTCTATGACGAAGTCGGACGAGGTTGTCTTATATGCCAATTTCAACACATCTCTAGTGCGTGGTGCTCTCCCTCCATGACTCCTGCGTAATTCTTTTTGACGTTAGGTTCATCCTTCGGATTTCATCAATGCCGGACTCTTGAGTCAGGTAAACCCATTTCTTGAAAATTGAAATCTAAGCTGAACGTTACCAGGACCCGGATGCAAAAGTTGCGCTAACACACGACGATGTCTGGTGCGATTTATTGCGGGACGTATGTTGTTGCTACTCAGCCTTCATTGATTGTGAATATATGATCAACGATAGAATTTCCCAAAACTCAATTACGGGACGTTGACTAACATCGCCGGATCATACACGAATATAGTTGATGAATATGGTACGCAAATATGCTTGTTAAAGGCTTACAGACTTATTCTCCACCTTACAAGATTGCGTCACCTTAAAAAAGTAAGTAGTTCCGACTTATTTGATTAGGCCAGCCTGACCTCTTCCTGGTCGCTGAACTAGAAGATCTGATTCAAGTTGTGTTCTCCATGAGAGCAACCGTCCACTTCAAGGTACCGAAATTCCAGCGCTCCAGACGCCTCTTACCACACCCGATGACGACACCACCCCTTTATCTGCCACGATCTCCGCGACTCTTCCGCGCGAGCTTGTGGAACGCATTCTCCTCTTACTTGACACCAAATCTATGCTAACATGCAAGCTCATTAACAGAGAGTTTAACGAGATCATTCAATCTTCCATACTGTTGCAATACTTTCTGGCTTGTAAAATAGCTGGTGTCATTGACAACCCCCAATCACCGCTTTCTTACGGCGAACGGCTCGAAGCGTTGAAGAATCAGGAAGACACGTGGAGAAGGCTAAAGCCCGCGTTTGAGATGACGATTAGTGTCAAGCATCAAACAGCTTCTCAGATTTGTCGTTCGACTGAAGGGGTTTATTTTCTTACCGACGACAATCAGAAAGATTTGAATTATTGCCATCTTACTTCGTTCCCTCAAGACAATCTACGATGGACCAGGATTCCAGGTCATGGCCCTGCACTTGACTGGTCTGGAATTTTGGTTGAATTTGCAACAGCTCTCTATGAGCATGACCTCATTGTCAACTTGATCACGTACGCTTATTTAATCTTCCAATCTAGTCGCTAGGAATTAATAAATGGAAAATAGCTCTGACATCGGAAATCATGCAAACATGCAACTCTACTCTCTCGATTTGGTTCTTCTCAAGTTTTCAACAGGAGAGTATCACCCTCTCGCTCATCGTCCTCGAATCCACGTTCAGATATTGCTTGAAGTCGAACCTTGGGTTGTTTCCGAAGTTGTCGGCGATAATCTCGCCTTGATCGTCCACAGTCGAGATGGCTCGTTTTCCGACAAACTATTCATTTTTGACTGGAAAACCGGCCGCAAACTACTCGTAAGTTATCCTTTCTACTTTCCCTCCCTCGTCATCATTCCAACCATTTCTAGCAACACGAAACAATTGAGAATGCATACTCAAGTCTCGTCTTCGTCTCTCCAGAACTACTCCTCATTCCCAACCTCGTCCTATCCCACTTCGAAGTCTGGCACCTTCCCCCCCAGCAACCTGATCCCAAACCTCCCATCCAAATTCTCTCTCTCCAAATACCCACCGTCTCACCCGAATACTCTATCTTCGAACTCCGGTGCTATGGAGAGCCTAATCCATTCCTCCACTCCGTGCCATACCTCCCGCCACGACCTTTCTTTTCCTCTCCAGAGAACTCCATCATCATTGTTACGCTCCGACTATCGTCCGATTCGTGCCCACGTGAATCATTCAACCTCATCATGCACCGCCGCACCTTACTCGATGCGATACAAACATGGACATCACCACTTCTTGAATATCTATCAACGTGGTTGACGAATGAAGTTACTGTGCGTCAAATCGCAGATCCGGAGGATGGATCAGTTCAACTTGATGCACAGTCAAAGTTGGTTTCGACGATGCCAACTTTTGCAGCGGCAACATCTCAAGCGTTTCCAACTTTGCCTACATCACATATATCCGCCGACTCTGGATCTTCATCTATTCCTTCAAGATTATCCACAACATCGTCTAGATCTCGATGTGCCTTCCTCCGAGTGCCTTGGGGAAAGTGGGGTCCCCCCATTTCTCGATGGTTCCAAGTAAGCGAAACTCACGCGCGGTGGATCAGCCATTCCAATGCTCAAAGATGCGCATTTTTGGAGCCTACTCTTGATGGGGAGAAATCGATGGTTAGTGTAGTGGATTTTAATCCGCATAATATAAGGAGGAATGCGATGATTGCACGACTCCGAACCGGAGAAGGTGATGATAACGGCAGTAATGGCAAGAACGAAGAAGGGAATGAGGAGGAGGAAGAAGAAGAATTTGAAATACTGGATCATAAAGGTGTGTTTTCGGAAGAAGTGTATATGGGGTTGAAGTGTGCGGTTTATCGCGCGCCGGATGAGTATGATTTTGATCTAGTGTTGATGGATGAGGAGAGATTGTTGGGAGTGAAGGTGAGTACCTGGAAAATGGGGCCGAGATTCTTTTAACAAATACCGAATCAGCTTAATCGCAGCTGGACAGAAAGCATCAAGGTTCTCTATATTGGTTAAGATTGAGTGGTTTGTACTAGCTTTTCGAGTGTATCATCAATTGTCAGTTGTATATGATGACCCTGTGCGGCTCTAACGATTACGAGTAAGTTGCTCGAGTCGGCAGCACGAGTCCGATTATTTACGCTCTTCATTCCCTTTTGAGCACTGATCCTTCTGTTTTCCCAAAAAAACAACACCTGTCGATGCAACCTACCTCAAACCGGTACGAAAGCCATGACCAGCACGGTTGTGTGAACATTGTGTAAGTAATTTGCAACAAAAGTCTATGACGACAAACCTCAAAGTTCTTCGTGGATACGTACATACAGAGGATATAGATACACATATGTCCAAAAATTAAATATACACCAGGTCCAAAACCGCACGACCCAAAACACGTGGTAAACGTTCGCCTAGAACCTGCTTCTCGACAACCTCTGCCGTCGTCGTAAGGACACCATTCTCGTTCTGGCACCTCTTCTTATCAACACTACAAATCCGAAATTCGACTAGTTTGAGGTGTTTAAACTGGTCTTGTGCTAGAACATCGTCAAGGGATTTCCACCACGAATCAATGGACGAGAACGTGGGATTGTCCAAGGATAGAATTAGGGATTGGAGTAAGCAGGATTTAATGGTTGATAGCAATGAAACGAGTGCCTTTGTGGGAGTGTTATGTCGGGAATAAAGAAGGCCGTTGATGGTTAGAGATCGGAGGTGGAGGAGTGAGCCGAGGTTTGGTATAGAGATGTTGTAACCTTGAGTCCGGAATCAGTATAACGCGCATGTATAAATAGGCATAAGACGCACGAGACGTTCTAAAGTCGAGAGTTAACTCTCTCGGATTCGTTAAACCCAAAAACTCATCAACGATGGACATATCCGGCATGGACAAGTTATGGAGTTCCAAAGCATCGATGGCCGTCGATGCCGTTGAAGAATAAGGTGGCTGGTAAAAGAGAAGAGACATTAAATGTCCTCTGGACGCGTCTATCGCGAGTCTTCTAACGCGTTTCAAGTGTGGTCCAGATCTCTGACTCTTCCCGCTCTCGTCGGAACAGTCGGTAGTCGTAGACATGACACCGACGCTGGAGGAGGAGGAACCACATTGCAGATAAACCACATTGCTACCGACATCCAACTCTTTCAAGTTTGGAAACTTTTCCAAATAGCATTTCAACTCGTCCAGAGAAGGGAAGACGACGAACGAAAAGGCCAGCTTTGTCAGATCAAACGAGGTGACGAGTTCCGTGAGTTCTGCGGGAACCAACGTCCATGCCACGTCTTGAAAAGTGACGCTGCGGACGTGTGGGAGTGTGCGCATGGTTTTGATCGTTTTGGTCTCTAGTTTCAGTGGAAAGGCGGGACATGAGCCTTTGAAGAGGAGGTGCCGTATGTAAGGTGCCAGTGTGCAGAGCGGAGATGAGAGGAGGGTGAGGAGGGTTTCGAGCGTCTTTCGGTCAGACTCGGCATCGGTTACGCTGATTGTGGATGTGGACAAGAGATGATACCGGGCAATAGGGAGCCATGTTCGACAGACGAGGGAGCATGAGGAGAGAGATGGTTTGTCACAGACGGAAAAGAAGAGGTCGATTAATTCGACTGGGAATGTCGTGTGCATCGTTCTGGTTTGGGGCTCGCAGGGTCCAGAGAGCGTTATGAATGTCTTTGAACCGTATTTGCCGTGCGCGGTGTTGGGTATTCTATACACCGCACGCGTGGCGGGCTATGGCGGCATCCACTGCTTGGGCGGTATAAAGATGAACAGCTGGGAGCGGGTATATAGCATCCTTTCTTATCGGTGCCAAGGATTTGTGGCAAAGTTGATTTCCTATTTCAGATTAGTGTCACGCGCGTGTGAGTGTGACTTTGATTTCTTATCGCGGAAAGTATTGAAATTTGAACTTGCTAGTCAAAGAACAGCACATTCCCCTTGTCTAAGGTTGTTTTGTAGCACGATTCATATGTGAATGGTGTAACAACCAGCTCACACACTGCCAGTGCAGTAGGTTTAGCTGCGAATGAGAAGAGACACCACGTGACTCCGAGTCAAAAGTGTCTCTTGCACCAGCCTCACTTCCAATTGTATGTTTTGGTTCGGGTCTTCGGGAACATCCCCATGCGTTCAGATCGTTCCTTATCGAATCGGCGGTGCTGGTGAGAAAAGCCTATAGCATGCAGTGCCTGGGAAGTTCCTGATACTTAGATCAATCCTTGGATACAGCCCAGCCCCATGGAGATTGTTCTTTACCGTCTCATCTCCAAGCGACATGCATTCCAAAACCAGATCTGCTTCTGCGCTCTGTCCACTTCAAGGAACCGCTGACGACAACACCTCTTTTCCTGCCACGATCTCCGACGTGACTCTTCCACGCGAGCTTGTAGAATGGATTCTCCTCTTGCTTGACACAGAATCTGTGCTGACATGCAGGCTCGTGAACAGAGAGTTCAACGATATCGTCCAATCCTCCACACTGTTGCAATATTCTCTGGCCTGTAAAGCGGCTGGTGTCATTGACAATCCGCAATCACCGCTCTCTTATAGCGAACGGCTCGAAGCGCTCAAGAAGCAGGAAGCCGCGTGGCGAAAGCTGAAGCCCGTGTTCGAGATGACGATTGATGGCATTAATCAAACTTCTTCGATATGTTTTTCGACTGAAGGAGTTTATTTTCTTGGCGACGACAATATGAGAGATATGAAGTATTGTCATCTCACTTCTTTCCCTCAAGATAATCCACGATGGATCAGGATTCCAGGTCATGGACCTGTACTTAACTGGTCTGGAACTTTGGTCAATTTTGCGGCAGCTCTCCATGAGCATGACCTCGTTATCAACTTGATCTCGTACGCTTATCTAATCTTCCAATCTAGTCACTAGGAACTAATGAATGGACAATAGCTCTGAGACCGAAAACCAGGGATACAGGCAACGGCACTCTCTCGACTTGGTCCTTCTCAAGTTTTCAACGGGAGAGTATCACCCTCTCGCTCGTCGTCCCCGAATCCACGTTCAGCGATCATCTGAAGCCAGACCTTGGGTAGTTCCAAGAATTGTAGGCGATAATCTCGCTTTGGTTGTCCACTGTCGAGATGGCACTTTTTCCGACAAACTAATCATAATTGACTGGAAAACAGGCCACAAACGACTGGTAAGCAATCCTCTCTACTTTCCCGTTATTGTTCCAACCGATTCTAGCAACACGAAGGAACCAAGAACGCATACCATACTCTCGATTTCATCTCTCCAGAAATACTGCTCGTTCCCAACCTCATTTTATCCCACGTCGAAATCTGGCACCTACCCCCTTCACATCCTAATGACATTCCTCCCGTCCAAATCCTCTCTCTACAAATACCCGCTGTCTCACCCGAATACTCCCTCTTCAACTTCGGTTGCCGTGCAGAGCCCAAATTATTTCTCCAATCCACTCCACACTGCCCGCAACGGCCTTTCTTCCCTTCTCCCGAGGACTCCATCGTCGTCCTCAGCCTCCGAATGTTGTCAAACTCGCCCTTTACAAGTCAACTACGTGCATCATACAGTCTCATCATGCACCGCCGCGCGTTACTCGATAAAATACAAAAATGGACATCACCCTCATTTATTGAACAACAAGGAGATATAACAGGGCGCTTGACGAACGAACTTATTGTGCATAAAATTGTAGATCCAGAGGATGGATCGGTTAAACTTGACGCACAGTCAAAGTTGGTTTCGATGATGTCGGATCCGTCCTCTTCACGAAGTCGTGACTCTCCAACTTTTGCAACTTCTCAAGCTTCTCAAACTTCTCAAACGTCACATATATCCACAAACTCGTCTACATCGAGATGTACGTTCCTTCAAGTGCCTTGGGCAAAGTGGGGTCCTCCCATCTCTCGATGGCTCCAAGTAAACGAAACTCAAGCGCAGTGGTTCGGTTATTCCAATGGCCAAAGATACGCGTTTTCGGAGCGTAATCCGCTTGATAGGAGGAAATTGATGGTTAGTGTAGCAGATTTTAATCCGCATAATTTTAGGCGGAATGCAGAGCGAACCGGAGGATGTGAGGACAATGGCAGTAGCGGCGATAAACAAAAAGAATTTGAAATACTGGATCATAAAGGTGTGTTTTCGGAAGAAGTGTACATGGGGTTGAAGTGTGTGGTTCATCGCGTGCCGGATGAGTATGATTTTGATCTAATGTTGATGGATGAGGAGAGATTGTTCGGAGTGAAGGTGAGTACCTGAAAATGCCACCCAAAATTTTTAACAAATACTGAATCAGCTTAATCGCTTGGGCTGGCGTGAAAGCGTCAAGGTTTTCTATATTGGTTAAGTAAGAATATGTGCTTTGTATTTTCGGTTGTATCATGATCATCAATTGTCGCTGCAGTTGCATGCAATAACATAGTGCGGTTCTAACGACTCACGAACAAGTAGCTTGAGTCCGATTATTTTTGTCCTTGTTGCCCATCTGAGCACCTACAAAAACCGCCATTGCTGTTAACTAGACCTGTCGATGTAACCTACCTCAAAGCTGCAGTGTACGAAAGCCACTGTGACCAGCACGATTGCGTGAGCTTTAATGATATAAGTTGTGCCAAGGGATTTGTGGCAAAAGTTATCAGATTAGTGTCACGCGCGTGTGAGTGTGACTTGGGTTTCTTATCGCTGCACAAATTAATTTCAGTAGATGAAATTATGTAAGCATCGGCCACCTGCCGCCTTTTTGTCCCGTAGCATCGGCTCGTGTTCAAATAGCGCACCCACAAGAATGTGAATTCCTGCTCCTTGCCTTTCGCTATAATATTGCTCGAAAAGACACAAGATTGCAATCCTCTCAAAGCTAGACAGATTACGGGTGCACCATGCTATGCCAAACCATACGCCAAGGTTCCAAGCGAGGGCTCGCTAAACGCTTGCTGAAGCGATCATTAGTGCCGTAGTCTTGGAGGTTTACGGGTGCATCCCAGTTGGACAATGTGGTTCGTGGTGACTATTGTTGACATAATGGACGTTATGGATCGCACAGAAACCTGTGAGAAGTTCAGATGATGAGTACAAGGACGGTCGCAATATTTTAGACGACAAAACAATAATATCGTCTCGTATATGCGCACGTTGACGCGTTGACGTATGTGAACTGTAGTTAATGGGTCTTTGACGATGCGGATGTGATGTTCGGAGCTACCAAGCGACGAGGTTGAAGCCATACGTTCATCGACACCGACAACCGATTGATTGTTGTTCATGTTCATCAACGTTCATTGCCCAGTATTAACCTTACTTGTTTTAGACGATCACATGTTTGCTATCCCGATTGATTGATGCTCATATCGCCCAAATCCTTATTGGTGGTGCTGGTGAGAAAAAGCCTATGGCATGAAGCGCCTGGAAAGTTCCTGATAGATCGGTCGATATAGCCCGTGGACGTTGTCCTTCACCATTCAACGTATGGACTCCAAAACCACGACTCCGGCTACAAATGATCCCTTGGCCGTGATGCTTCCAAATGCCACTATTGATAAAGCCGAAAAAAGTGAATTCAGCAACAGCGCTCGTGATACCATCAAGCTCATCGTGAACAACAACTACAACTATACCAAGGAAGGCGAGAACCTGGCGCTCGGTCCGTAACTTTCATGTATTTGCGCTAGCTCTTATGCTTCTTATCAGAGTCTTCCGACGTTATCGACTTCTTCCGAAACGTCATACAACCTTTCCTAGCGGAGGTTCGCAAGAATGATCAGTCTCGATCTACTGTTGGCGACACGACTGGTGCAGATGGCAGTGATCCCGTACCCCAAGCTGTAACTACGGATCACATTATGGAGGGCAACCCAGTGGATATCGTCGACCTAGTGCCACCCGAACCATCCTCATTGGTGAGGTACCTGCATACTAACTAATATCTCGGAGAATTCATTGGTTCTAGCCTGTTACTAGTGTTGCAGACAGGTATACACGATCCATGCTGCAGTGTTTGGTTGGCTATCCACTCTACGAACCGCATCCGTTTAGTGAGCTCTCGACGGAATATTCGCGCAATGGTGTTGAGGTTGGAGATGTTGGATTTGTCAGGGAGGATGGCACTTTCGATTTTTTGTTCAACATTTGTCCGCCACAGAATGGTTCGATAAACCCACCCAACCTTCCGGATGGGTTTTCTCTTGAAACACATTCGAAAATAAGGGCTATGAGACCACTTTCACGCGAGACTTGTCTTTTCCCAGGAACTGTCAAACTAACAGAGTAGGTCTTCTTCCAAAGCTTTGAATATATCTCATCTTATTAATTCTGGAGATACGGCGAATACATATGCGAAGGGTCCGATGGAGCTGTACTCGAACTCCCTGAAGGTGCTGTCCAAAACGAAGCGATAAATGTAGGAGTGTTTGCAGGCCTCGCTAAGCTCCATGGAGTGGAGTGGTACAAGTATACAATGAACCGAGGCAGAAGTATCTCGAATGGATCATTATATCTCGTCACGTCTTTTACAAGGTGTACTCATTGGGGCATTGCAGTTTTTAACCGGCCTTGCAACCCAGGGCAAGGTTTGACATTTGTTAACACCCCCTTTGGTTGGAAGGGTTCAAGGGGATTTACGACCAAAGTTTCCGACACCAACAAAGGCGATACTCCAAATCAATGTGTTTTTTTGCGAGGTTACAAGATTATGATTCGTCAAGACATATTCGATAACCTCTGTAATGATCAACCTCGCGGATCTGGCCCGGCAATGCCCTTTTCAGCATCCCAAGCAGGAAGTATTAGTATGACACGGCAACCGGCCACGCGCATCAGGGGTGGTGGAGGGACCGATTTCACGTCAAAAATACTCACCGGTAAAAATCGGACCACGATGTCTACAGTGACGAAGTCTGAGAAGGTTGTCTTACACGCCAATTTCAACTCATCTCCAGTGTGTGGTACTTTCTGCGTTGACCAGGCTCTTAGTCATTCCTTTTGATGTTAGGTTCATCCCTCAGATCTCATCAATGCCGCACTCATGAATCAGGTATGACCTCGATTTTGTAGCCAAGTGCGACAAATTAAATTTTGCGTTGAACCTTTCCAGAACCCGGATGCCAAGGTTGCGCTAACACATGATGATGTCTGGTGCAATATATTGCGGGATGTACGTTTTGTTACTCTGCCTCATCGATTATGGTCATGTAATTAACGACAGAATTTTCCGAAACTCAATTATGCGAGATTGATGGACATTGCGCGGTCATATACGAGTACGATTGACGAATATGGTACGTTGGTGTGCTTGTTAAATGCTCTCAAACGTATTCTTTGCATTTCAGGCTGCGTCTATTTAGAAAAGTAAGTATTCCAAGATATTTGATCAAGGCAGCCTGACCGCAGCACCCGAACTAGAATTTCTGATCCAAGCAATGTTGTCAAAGAGAGCAGCCGTCCACTTCACGGAACCGAGACTCCGGCCCTCCGGCGGCCCCATGCCACACTTGATGACGACTATGCCAACCACAAGTTGTCCGACGATGAAGACATGTTTGACGCTACCCAGGAAGACGACGGTGATTGTTGTAGTCCATTCGACTTTGACTTGTCACTCATGTTGGCTGATCTTGTGTGGTGATAGCTTCGGATCACGATATTGATATGGATGCGGATGCGGATGATTTCAAAGTTGCGCCCAAGATGAAGAGAAAGCCGTATGAAATTGAGTATCTCTCTTTGAGTCAAGGAGAGGTCGAGAAGAAGATGCAAGAGGAGGTGGAGTACATCTGCAACATCCTTGGTGTGGAGGTATGCGATCTATGGCTTGTTTAGTTTTGTTGCTAATCTCATGTTTAATCTTTTTAAAAATAAGGCGAGCACAGCTAGTCTGTTGCTACGCCACTTAACATGGAACAGGGAGCGCTTAATTGAGCAATATATGGACAACCCGTCCAAAGTTCTTGTCGAGGCTTTTGTCATTCTACCTTCTTCCCAGGATTATCAATCTCTGGGTGCTGGGAGGAGTGTGTCTAGTCGCCGCACAACGAGGTCTACTGCCACCAGAATCGGAACCACATACAAGCCTACCCACACGACACTCAAGTATACCAAATACACTCCTAATCCAGATGAACCGTTCACATGCCCCATCTGCTTTGATGATTCAGCAGACATAGTCACTTTTTCCCTCGATTGCGGGCACACTTTCTGCAGCAAGTGTTGGAACATGTTCTTGGCGTCCAAAATCAGGGAGGAGGGTGAACACGCCATCCGCTGTATGGCAGAAGGATGTCAGTTGATAGCACCAGATCCCTTTGTTCGTGACATTCTCCTTTCGGATGGTGGAGCAGCAACACCCGACCCAGAACCGAAGAAAGAAAACGCAAAGATCTGGGCAAGATTCCAAGAACTCCTCATACGCAACTTTGTAGACTCCAATACGGATCTCAAGTACTGCCCTTACCCAGGATGCACAAACACAGTCTCCTGCCAAGGCGCTGCGTCTAGATTCAGCTTGACGTCCGTTGTGCCGACTGTATCGTGTGGCGCGCGTGGGATTCCTGGAAGTGGATCTGACGATGTGACGACGACAAAAGATGGTGAGACGAGTCTTTGTCTGGCTGAGAAGGAACACAAGTTTTGCTTTGGATGCACGATTGAGGACGATCATAGGCCTGTCGTGTGCGCTGTGGCCAAGATGTGGGTCACGAAGTGCAGTGATGACAGTGAGACGGCGAATTGGATCAAGAGTAATACGAAGGAATGTCCGAGTTGTCAGAGTAAGATTGAGAAGTACGGAGGCTGCAAGTGAGCTGTTGTCTTTTTTGGTTATCGGTTGGATGGGGTGCTAATGCCTGTGGTTAGCCATATAACGTGTCAAAAGTGCAAGCACGAGTCTTGTTGGGTTTGCATGGGTATGTTCGGTATCGTGTTTATGCTACGCTGGCAGCTGACGAGGAGATTACAGGACCATGGAGCAAACATGGCACTGTGTGGTACAGCTGTAACAGATACGATGACAAATCGGAAGTGGACGCCAGGGACGCTCGCCGTGCGTCGCTAGAGCGATACTTACACGTATGTCTCTGTGGCTCTGGCGATTGATCGGAAGCTAATGCTCCTTTCTCTGCAGTACTACAATCGATGGGCGAACCACGAACAATCAGCCAAGCTCTCTCGGGATCTGTATGCCAAGACAGAGAAGAAGATGGAAGACATGCAAATCACGTCGTCCCTTACATGGATCGAAGTCCAATTTATGAAGAAAGCGGTGGAAGAAGTAGAAAAGTGCAGGATGACGCTCAAGTGGACGTATTCCATGGCTTATTACCTTGCCAAGAGCAACGAAAAGGACTTGTTCGAGGATAATCAGAGGTAAGCGCGGCCTGGGAGACACGGAAGAAGGGCTCAAGCCGATTGTATCTTGTAATGACAGGGATCTAGAGAAAGCAGTGGAAGATCTTTCCGAGCTGTTGGAGACGCCTGTTGAACCGGAAAACATCACGTCCTTGAGGCAGAGAGTCACGGACAAGACGGTGAGCGATTGTGAAGAAACAGTTTGAGCGGTAAAGTCCTGACAAACAAATCGCAGGTGTATGTACAAAAGCGGAATGAGATTGTATTGGAAGACAGTGCGAACGGGTTTCAAGAAGGAAGGTGGAGGTGGAACGTTACGGTAGAGGGTTTCGATGAACCTGATCCCTCTGAGAGGGTCTAGATATGCCACATACCAACGCTGCCTGCTGCTATCACGGACTTGCTTTTTTGTTTTCATCGTTATAATCTGTATACTCTGATCAAAAGTTGGAGGTGGGACGCACCAGATGGTTGCATTGGTGAAGGACAATATCCACGGACTATGTCAAGGGCTGGTCTACTCAGCGCCTGTCATATAGACCATACCACCGCATGATGAAAAGCTCGTCGAGGTGCCTCCGACACTTTGCATTGAGACTGCCAGCAATTCCGAGACAAAGCAAGATTCGGGACGTAGGGTCTGCCGGAGCGCATATTCATTGTTCTCAGCATAGCGTAAGCGTATGCTATTCGTGTCATGTTCAGTTACACATTTACACTGTCCTTTCTCATTCTGTGGTAGAAACGAATGCTTATTTCAAAAAGGCCCCACGCGTTGGTGTGTGGTGTCAGTCGGTGAATGTGCGTGTATTTCACCACATGTGAATAAGTAATTTGATAGGCTGGCGGAGGAGGAGGACCAGGAGGACCGAGGATTCGTGCGACTAATGCGCAAGATATTCCTGGGCGAGGGCCAAGGGGGCAATGGTAGAAGAACGTGAAGGGCGGATTAAGGTCCTCGATATCAAGGGAATATGTCACGATGAGATAGATACCCTCGAGCGTCAGCTGGATGCGACTGGATTGACAAGGTGTTGGTCCATTGAGCGTGTATCTTTCTGTGCGTGCGTACTTTTTGTTTTCTTATTGTAACGTATCCATATGATATTCCAGAAGTAAACGACCCGGTCTCGGGGCCGCACTGTGGACGAAGAGAAAACGACGCTTGATTGAGAAGCTGGAGATCTTTCTTATCGTGATTGACCAGAATTTAGGGTTATGGTTTCCCTCCTGACCCTTCCACACGAACTTGTGGAACGCATTCTCCTTCTGCTTGCCACAGAATCTGTGCAGACATGCAAGCTTGTCAACAGAGCTCTCAACGAGATCATCCAGTCTTCAACCTTGTTACAGTACTTTCAGGCTTGTCAGGCTGCTGGTGTCATTGACAACCCCCAATCACTACTTTCTTACGCCGAACGGCTGGAAGCGCTCAAGAAGCGGGAAGAGGCGTGGAGAAAGCTAAAGCCCATGTTTGAGATGACGATTAGTGTCAATCGTCGAAGGATTTGTCATTCGATTGAAGGGGTTTTTTTTCTTAGCGACGAGAATGAAAAAGATCTGAATTATTGTCATCTCCCTTCTTTCCCTCAAGACAAACCGCAATGGACCAGGATTCCAGGTCACGGACCTGCACTTAACTGGTCTGGAATGTTGATCAATGCTATTTCAGCTCTCTATGAGCATGACCTCATTGTCAATTTCATCTCGTACGCTTATTGAACCTGCCAATCTAGTCGCTAGGAATTAATAAATGGACAATAGATCTGACATCGGAAATCAGGCAGACATGCAACGCCACTCTCTCGACTTGGTCCTTCTCAAATTTTCAACGGGAGAGTATCACCCACTCGCTCGCCATCCTCGAATCCACGTTCAGAGATCACCTGAAGTCGAACCTTTGGTTGTTTCCAGAATCGTCGGCGATAATCTCGCTTTGGTTGTTCACAGCGACGAAGGCACGTTTTCCGACAAGCTATTCATATTTGACTGGAAAACCGGTTGCAAACGACTAGTAAGTAATCCTTTCCACTCTTCCCTCCCTCGTCATCACTCTAACTAATTCTAGCAACACGGCGTAAGCGAAAACGCATACTCAGGTCTCACCTTCGTCTCTCCAGAACTACTCGTCGTTCCCAACCGCGTCCTATCCCACTTCGAAGTTTGGCACCTCCCCCCCTCCCAACTTAATCCTAACCCTCCTGTCCAAATTCTCTCTCTCAAAATACCCGGCGTCTCACCAGAATACTCCCTCCGCATCTTCCGTTGCTATGGAGAGCCTAATCCATTCCTCCACTCCGTGCCATACCTCCCGCCACGGCCTTTCTTCTCCTCTCCAGAGAACTCCATCATCATGGTTGCGTTCCGAATATCGTCCAGTTCGGGCCGACGTGCATCATACAACCTTATCATGCACCGCCGCGCCTTACTCGATACCATACAAACATGGACATCACCGTCACTTCTTGAACAACAAGAATATTTATGGTTGACGAACGAAGTTACTGTGCATCAAATTGCAGATCCGGAGGATGGATCAGTTCAACTTGACGCACAGTCAAAATTGGTTTCGACGACACCACATCCGAGGTCCTCTCCACGAACTGGTGACTCTCCAACCTTTTCAACTTCTCAAACTTCTAGAACATTTCCTACATCACATATATCGGCCGACTCGGTCGACTCTGGATCGTTATCTGTTTCTTCAGGAATATCCACTAACTCGTCTACATCTCGATATACCTTTTTGCAAGTCCCTTGGGAAAAGTGGGGTCCTCCCATCTCTCGATGGTTCCAAGTAAACGAAACTCAAGTTACCCGTTCCCATGGCCAAAGATACGCGTTTTCGGACGCTAATGCGCCTGATGGGGAAAAATTGATGGTTAGTGTAGTGGACTTTAATCCGCATAAATTTAGGAGGAATGCGGAGATGATGGCACGACTCGGAAGCGGAGAAGGCGAGAATAACAGCAACAACGAAGAAGGGCAGGAAGAAAAGGCAGAAGGATTTGAAATACTGGATCATAAAGGTGTGTTTTCGGAAGAAGTGTATATGGGGTTGAAGTGTTTGGTTTATCGCACGCCGGATGAGTATGATTTTGATCTAGTATTGATGGAAGAGAAGGGATTGTTTGGAGTGAAGGTGAGTACCTGGAAATGGCACCGAAATTCTTTTAACAAATACTGAATCAGCTTGATCGCCACGGCTGGGAAGAAAGCATCAAAGTTTTCTATATTGGTTAAGATTGAATGGCCTGTACTAGTGTTTACGATGTATCGTTAATTGTCAGTTGTATGGAATAATCTTGTGCGACTCTAACGACTACGAGTAAGTAACTCTGTCCTATTTCCTCGGATGTGGACCCTGGATTGGTGTTGGACCGCTTCCAGCCCACAGAGAGTGAAAAGGAACTTGGAGAAACGCCCCTCACGACTACTTGTTGCACTGCGTGGAAATGAGTATGACGATCCACCAGTTCTTAGATCTCGACGACGAGATGGTGATATGTGGCTTGAAGCTTGTCAATTCTGTCCAGACACATAAGAACCACAACTTACGAGAGAAACAAAGGATACCGATGCTTACATTCAACATTATGAGCAAACTCGCTAAGCATACCCAGATCTCGTCGAAGTCCGGCTGACTTATTCTAGCACGTATCTTCAAATCTCCCAGCGAACTTCTTCTCGGAGCTACCTTCTTGTCTGGACTTGCGTTCTTCCTGGTAGGCGAACAGGTAGACCTGCCTAATGAGGAGATGTAGTAGGGCTTCTAGAAGTGGGAGAATGTGACTTGGCTGGTTTACGAGACTAGGCGACGTTGGAAGTATTGTAGTGTTTGTGCTGACTACGAACGCTTCCGAGTAGGGGTCTGCAGTAACGCGACAGGTCTGGGCTCCGCAGCTTCTTCCACTGGTGACTTTGCCCCCTTTGCTTCGGATTCTGCTGCAGGTGAAAATTGCAGGCAATAGTGGCGCCAGTGAATACTGCAATACTGCAGGAGCACAAGTTCTACAGCTTCGGTATCCTTTGGGATGCGAAGAACCCAAAGATCTCAACTCGGGGTCGCTGTTTTTTCCCCTCCTGATACTGTCACTGCCGGTGACGTCGTCATACTCTTCTCCTTCCTGTGCCTTCCAACAAGACCTATCCACCTCACGCTCCTAATAAACACATTCCCAGCATCCTTTATTTCCTCTTCGTCCTTCTAATGTGGGCGAGTCCCGCACTCTTCCGTCTTTGTATTCAGTGCTTTACAGAGAGGCATGGCATTGGTTCTGTGACTCTGTCACTGCTAGATTATTGTGAGGTGCGAGTGAGATATGATCGGTAGCTGAAGCTTGGTTGTGCAAGTTTGGGCGAAAGCCGTAGGCTTTCCTGCCCGGCAGCCACGTCGGAAAGGAAGCCTGTGACGTGGCACGCCTAGTGCTGGAATCAATCACGACCTGCATGGACTTTGGAGGTGCAGGTGGCGCAAACAGGGAGCGGTGGGTGGGGAAAACAAAAGAATCGATGGTGGACGACGAGACGAGTGAGAGCACAGTCATGGGCGCAAAAGCGTGTGACTGCTGTACCGTGACTGTGACTAGAGCACCAATTTGAGCGACCTTGAGAATGCTATAGAGAGGGTACGAATCCCGGGGGCGAACGTGGCGGAGAGAGGGACCAATACTTGAATCCCTCTGGTCGCACTCCCTTGTCTAGACCTGAGATCCGTCTCTCGAAAGCCTGTCGTACTTCCTCCCTCTAACAGATATCTGTCTCGGATGGTATTGGTGATATGAGCTATGGCGAGAATAGTTGCGGGAGGAATTGGAGGAGTAAGCATATGTCCCACCGCCGATTCCACAGAAGCTAAAGCCCCAAACGCAGTGGTAAACATGTCAGAATCCCGAAAATGTTTGCCCGCGATGGTGATGTAGTCTGGAGGATGTGTGATGAGATGGTGCTGTTGATGGAAGAAAGCATAGAGAAGTTGTAGATCTTGCGAGTGTTTGTGGATCTTTAAGCTATCACACAAGGAAACAATTATGCATTTAGGAAATAGGACTTCAAGAGAAAGAGAAGAGTCACCTGGAAGAGAGAGAGCGAGGAGTGGTACAAGCCATTCGTTGTTTTCGCCACGGACGCCGCAGAGATCTTTGATTGCTCAATCCCGGTACTAGCCCTTCGGCTTTTCGCCTAACGCTGCGGACGTGATGTAGTTGCGACACCGTCGAGTAAAAGTTGCTCTGCGTCGTTGAATTCACCTCCTACCCTTTCTTCCAGAACGAAATGATCAACCTTGTTAAGCCGTATTGGGAGCATGAAGATGTGGGGAGTGAGCATAAGCCAAAACACCTTGCCTGGTTCTCCAGATGGTCGAGACGCTCCTATTAACATGATAAACA
>KN818346.1:0-33822 GCA_000827485.1 Amanita muscaria Koide BX008
TCTGACTAAGTTTGACTATTGTTTGACTAACATTTGACTATGAGAACTACCATGTGACTACGCGTGACCAGGAGTGACTAACATTTTTTACTGAGCCGGTGAGGCCTGAGGTTCGGTGGAGTAACTATATCATAGACGCCCGATCTATATTATTAGCTGATTCGTGAACTTACTCGTCGGAATATGGCACTTATGTTGATATATCCTAATTTGATCCTAATTGGTGTATTCGCGAGGGAAATTAAACAGTTCATCTATCGACAACTGTGATAAGCAGCGCACCTAGACGGAAGTCAAGGGAAACGGCGTCGGTTCAAGAAGGCGTTCAAGTACCTAGCTTTTTAAATAATAAAAATGACAAACAAGCAAGAGTGACACATAAGTACTGCGATGCAGCGAATGCCTGCCTTTAATACACTGATGGGCCAGTCGTACTGGTAGTCCGCCGTCTCCTCCGGTTCTTCTCGTCCAAACCATTCAAGTTGGCGGGATTTGTTGATGAAGAAAGGAGAGGCGTCGATTGATGGCTTCTGTCCAGTGTCCTCCCAACGGATTTGCGACGAAATATGACCGCCAGAGCTAATTGACTGAGCCAGCTTAGTGTCACTGAGCGCGGCCGCCACGTACCAATCCTGCTAACCCTCGTCAGCCGCCGCCGGTACCCAGAAGATGTGGTATAGTCTAGTCTCGGCATGTTCGACGACAATCACAAAAACTAAGCGCCGGCACTGCACTTCCTCGTTCAACACGATGTCTTCCTCTTCTTTCTGTCTTCCTTTTATTCTTGACATCGCCTTCTTGTTATGCCCGCTGGTCCAGATGGAATGGTGCAATACACGAAAGCCATGATGAAGAGTCGTTCCGGGCCCACCGCTTAGCGAAAGACTGGGGATCATTGTTACATTGACAGAGGGTCGAGGATCCTTCTTCCCGTTGCAAAGTCTGATTTTGCTAGAGTGTTGATGATACGATCGTATAAAACACGAGAATCCATTTGATGTACTGTCTGAAGCTCATCGATGTTGTGCTGGGTGTAATCAACAGCATCAGCAAGTTTATTATGGCGTTTATTTAAGCCATCATCTTGTTTGTGTTATTTCCGCAACTTATTGTACATGTGGACAGTAACAAATGCGATCAGGCAACATGGCTGGTAGGTAATCGTAGAAGGACAACGCGCCCGTCCTTGCAGCCGAAGGCAATCATGGATGATCCCTGGGTCCACGCTGTCACATGAAGATCCCTAGGAATCCATAGTACGGGGACGGGGCTCTTATGTTGAGAAAATAATGCTGAAAGGTAGTGCTGCTCCGAGTCTTTGTCCTGACAGTGCCAAACTGGAACACCATGTCGAAGTGGGGTGTTTGGGAGCTGGACAAGATGTTCGAGCATAGGACCTTCTGTGATATGGTTGTTGATGAGGTTGAGTGATAGGAAGTTGCCCTCGTCGGACTGTACCACGAGATGGGAATTGTCGGGTAGGAATGTCATTGTGTGAACATGGCAATGGATGTCGAATGTAGCGATGGATGTGCGGTTCACCACATCAAGGAGATCGACACAGTGGTAATAGCGGATGCAGACGGCGATAAGGGCACTGTTTTCTGCAATCAACACTGAGGATATCATACCTTCCCATCTGGATCTCTTAAAGGTATGAACTAGGCCTAGCGTGTCAAGACTCCACACGGTAACCCCGTCATTCCATGCTGCAACCAGCAAAGTGTTCGAGAGTGCCACCGCCCGCAACCACCCAGGCGCCTTGAGGGTTCCACGTAATGCCCCATCTCCACCATTCCACAGTTTGATAGTCCTGTCCGACCCAGAAGCGAACAGCCCACCATCGGGGGCAAACCCAAGTGCCTGAACCGTTTGCGTGTGACGAGATTGGCCGAAAATGCGAAAGAAAATTGCCGCCACTTTCGAGCTGACAATTCGTCGCTTTGTAGGGCGTGTCCCCCACAGTTCAACTGCACCGTCCTCAAACCCACAGGCTAGTCGTGAGCAGTCTCGTGATAAAGCCAACGCAGTGACAGGAGTTGCGTCTTTTGACTCGGACAGAGGACTGGAAGCGTCGATACCTCGAATATCCCAGAGGCTCATATTGCCATCAACGCGTTGGTCCCAAACGGCAAGACGAGTGCAGTCTGGTGAGAAAGCCGTAGAAGTTCCGCCGAACGGAAGTGTGTAAATGAAGGAGTGGGTTTTGACGTTGTAGAGCTTAATGTCAGATTTAGTTGCGATCGCAAGCATGTTGTCCAGTGAGAAGGTGATTGATTCTAGCCGATCGACTGCTAGAACCTTGATTTGGGCCAGGTGGCCACGGTTTTCGCTCCACAACGTCACTTGATAGCGACCTGTAGTTGCAAGTAGAGATCCGTTTGCCGAGATTGCCAACTCGAAGTAATCCTGATCAACATTCCTGGCAGCAATAAGCCCACCACTCTCACTGTTCCACAGTGTCAACTTCGGCAAATGGGGCATCAAGAAGTCTGACATAGGAGCGATCCGGGAGCCATCACCCGAGAATTTGAACTTGCGTGCTTCAGATTGCAGATCGGCGATGAATCTCCCGCTGATCCCATCTCGCAGTTTGACGATGCCGTCCCCCGACAGATAGGCGAGTCTAGTGCCAGTGTGGGAAAATTCGAGTTGGGGAAAGTATCCTTCAGATTCATCGAAGCAGTCTATTAATTCGGCACTCCCACTGTCCCATAGCCAAATAGTTCTGTCAGACAACACTGCCGCAACCCGGCTACTTTCAGATGAGAGTGCCAATCCTTGAATCTTCGAAGTTGTAATTATGGAGCCCCTTGCGCTCCCGTTCACGTCGTAGAAGGTTATGGTCTGGTCCTCGTACGAAGCGACTGTAGAAAAGTCGTTGGCAACTGCGAACCTGTGACCTGGGATCGTGGAAACGGGTGCGCCCGTGGCCGCATCCCAGATCTTTCCATTGTCGGAACAAGAAGCAAACAGAGTACTGGCGAGTGAGAATTTGACGATCTCGACTGGTTCCCCATGACTCATGTTAGCAACAAGGGCATCCCACTTCTCTAAGTTCTCTGGCCCACCCTCGATGCTACACAGGTTGTGCACTGCGTCTTTAATATATCGACGATATAAGAGACTATCTGATGGCGTAAAGGGGAGTGCCGAATGATAGGTATGAAGCGCCGATCGTTTCATAAGTTCGTAGAACTTTCCGATGAAACGTAATGCATCTGATAAGAGCTGATGCAAATCCGAAAACCTCGACTTCTGTGTAACACCATTAGTATCTCATTTAACGTATCGTGTAAAAGCAAATTGTACCAGAAGTTTCAGGACCACACCAATAGCACGGTGAGCCAAGTCTAATTTTCCGATCAGGCTCAGAACTTCGAACCAATGCAGCATATGCTCGTCCACAAACCTTCCTAGTCCACTGATAAGATTATCATCTTCAATGTTCGAGATCTCGAGATGATTGGCCCAATACACGACTGCATATCGAAGTTGTTGCGGGATCTTCTCCTGTAGTTGTTCCTCCGTTATCTCATCCTCCTTGAGACCATCTTCGTTGCTCATGAATTGAGCCGGATCACCGAGGCCCAAGATATTACGCTTGAGATGCTTGTCCATTATCTCAAAACAGCGTGTCGCAATCTGGGTATGGCCGATCCTTGTATCAATTCGGAGATGGGGATCCTTACAGCGCGCCTGGTTCGTGAGGTAATCTGGAAACGATTTATGATAGATGCGTGGTACATCATCGCCATCCAGTAAAATGACAGATTGCAGATGGTCGAGCACTACACGTATGCCATCAACGTCTATGTTGATAAGGTGAGCTAGGGTGGAGACAGGAAGAGGATGCTGAATGGATATGATGGCGCCAACAACTGATTGATAACGACTGACAGTGTCACCGTTGTCACAGTTTTCCGGGACAACATTCTGAAGTATGACGGTATAGAATTGATCGAGATCCTTGAAAGGTGTGTGATCCTGAGCGGAGGTGCGAAGCAGCTTTTGCAATTGAGCTGCAGGATCAGAAGCGAACTTGTCGAAAATGTACCGTACAGCTGTCGAAGCGATAATGAAGAGTCTTCCCACAGCGCGAACAAGAGAGTCTATCTCCTCACTACTGGCACACCTTTGCTGCTGGGGATAACGCTCCTGGACTGCTTCCAGAGACAGACTGTGGTTAAGGTAAAGTCGAATATCACCGTCGACAACGCTATCTTCGATATCTTGGAGACGAAAGATTTTATGGCCACCCTGACTGCGCAAGAAACGATCGAGGTGTAGGTGGGGACGTTTTGTCAAAATGACTTTGAAGGATGGCAATTCCTGAACGAGTCGGGTCAATCCGTTGACAACGCCGCGTTGATCGTCCTCATCGCATTCATCCAAGGCGTCGACAACGACAAGTATCGGTCGAGCGCGTGACTGGACGATGATCCGTAGCGGGTCCAGTATAAGAGCCTGCAGTTGATCTTGGGGATCTTTTGTAGTAGCCGCAGATCCACGCTCTGTCAACAACACATCTCCAATGGCCTTGGCAAACGTCTCATCGTAGACACAAAGCTGATATGCAATCGTGCTGAAAACCTTTTCGGCATTCTTGCGGTCGGCTTCGTCCCGTGAAAAAAAGAAGGACGCGCCCAAGAGGCCAACGTCCGCTGCTCGTGATGCGATGGTGTAGGCAACCGTGGATTTCCCGATGCCAGCCAGTCCGGATAGTACATACATCCGAGACTCGCCTGGACCAGTGGCCCAATCCGCCATCTCTTGGAGAAGCGCCTCTCTCGTGCCCTTGAAACAGGGTCCGCTCTTCTTCTTGTTTTGATAATCATCAAACAGGGCCTTCGCGCGTGGTAGAAATATGATCGACTGCGTCTGACGTGAAACACTTGAGAATTACTTGGAGATCATTGTAGGGGACTACCTACCAAAGTATGTTTTCTCAAATGGACGTTGATGTCTGGCAACACGGCGAGTTTCGCTATATGATCACAGATCTACGAATTTTAGGTTATGCTTTGTTCGGGATGTGTAAGTACAACATACCAAATTCCTTTCAATTTCTGTAAATTGCCCATCTAAGTTGCACGTGAACTTTCTCAGCTGGCTTGTCATGAGAAATCAGGCGTACTCACCACCAGAGATGAGGGTGTTGTTGACAACACTGTTGTTTCCGAAGGCATGGCCACCTCCTGTGAAGTGTGCGCTTCCGAAATGAACACCAGCGCCTTGATTGAAGCTGGTGTTTGATACCCCTGGAGTAATTGACATTGACGGAGCCTCCCCTCTTGGCACAACTCTGTCTCCACCGTCGACAGAATGCAGCTCTGTTGTGATACATGGGGCTTCTTTTAGACTCGAAAAGTCAGTGTCGACTCCGTGTCCAGCCTCTCTACTCTGCACATCTTCTCCTCCACGGTCGATGGAAGGATATTCCCGTGTGATAAACGGGGTCTCTATTTGAATTGGAATGCCATGATCGTCTTCATTTTTCGCCTCCATAGGTGAGCGATCGATAGTAGGCGATGCCATCGAGAAGCCAGGTTTGCAGTCTCGGGCCGCCTCTCTGTTCCGCGCATTCCCAAGTGCTTGCTGTTCTAAGGCGGTAGGTGGGGCTTGTGGAACGCCAGAGTGCCCTTCATCTCCATAAGAATGATCGACAAGCTGTGGTCGTGGTGTGGTAGATGCTTGTGCTGGTATTGAAATATCAGGATTGTGTTCATTGTCAAGAATGGGATTGGAAACAGTTGCGGCAGATTTAGGCATCTGTGAAGACATGGATGAGATGTTGGATGTCCTTGCTTAGCAAGTGTGGAAGTATAGACACTGGAACGTGTTGGACACGTTGTACATCAGCTAAGGCTGTGTGTGCCATTACGAAACGAGACAAAGCGTAGATCATTGCTCGTATACCAACAGACAAAGAGCAATATTCATCGCAGTGAAGTTAGACATGTGCTATGAATACAGTCGACTCCTAAGACAGCAAACTCAATGCGAGTGGATCATTAGAATGCAGAGCCGTTGAATGTAGGACAAAACCAGAAGCAGTTTGCGTAGATGATGCAGGTGGTTGTCTTGGATTCGGCACCATGCCATTCTTATCCCTGGCATGACAGTCTGGATCGTCGTACCATCCTTGTGTACGAGACGGTAGCAGAGTAGACATGTCCTCGATAGTCCTGCATGTATCTAATGAGAAAATGGCGGTGCGAAGGTGAAGACGCCAACCTTGACAAGCAGATCAACATTCTTTTCAATAGGAATCAAAGGCGATCTCCGCTTTCCAACCACGGAAACACCGGAGCGCCTGAGCGGCACAGTATTTCTTTCATCAACCGTGGTACACCAGAAGCTTGCTATGTCTGCATTCCGAACGAAGTCTCCGGTTTCCTCTTCTCTGTTGCAGCTGCGGTTCATTCTGCGCCAAAGACGAGACATTTCTTGGTCAAAGACTCGGTAATCTCAGAGTTGAGATCGTTGAGATACCAAGAAGCTACTTTTGAACGCGAAAAACGTCATAAACGTCGACGAAAGAGTCAGTTGAGTGACCACACACGATCCGCTTAGTCAGCGACACGTCGGTAACAATCGATCTGCATCTCGATGTCGCTGTACTCAACATCTTCTTTGGCTCTGAGGAATGTTCTCGGTTGTTGGTGGTACTACACCTCTCTGCTGGTAGTTCTAACAAGGGGAGCCATGGTTCCAGACAAACAAAACACTGAAAGTCGGTTTTACAACTGGATCTACTGTACGTTATCGCACCCTCCGTTCGTCCCTCGTACTAATCCTGTTGACAGGGACCAGTTCGCGTAGGCCAACACTGTAATCTTGCAGGCCGGTACTTTAGTACAGCATGAAGACAGTGCGGAAAATACAGCACCCGTACCTCTACGATGTGCGGTTCTTGCACCAAAACACCCTCATCTGCAAAGTTCGAGTGCTTCGATCGGTGCCATGGACCATCACGAGCATGCCGAGAGCTTGAGCGTGCTAAATGCACGCTCGGTCGCGTCATGGGTTTGCTTAGCCACCAAGTACGTCCAAAGCACTTCCCTTTCAATCAAATAAGCTGACGTTCTCTTCCTAGGAGTTCCGCCTCATCGCCAACATCAGTGACTGTTCCATTTCTCAGTATACCGACAAGAAAGAACTCCATCTACGCCCCAGCTCGTGACAAATGATCCCCCATCTCTACTTCCTCCTCCTCCTCATATACCAACTTCCATGAACCCGGTGCCCCTCAATGAACACAACCCCTCCCCCAAACAGGATTTTCGATTCAGCATGCCAGAATTCCCCACGACGCGGTCTGTGTAGCGTTGAAAATAGCTTGCGACAGCCAAAGCTCAACTGCCGTCGCAGATGCTCTACATTGCTTCTTGACGACAGAAATACCTACTACACGCGAGTTCAACTGTCAACATGTCCCCCGCCGTCGATGGACATGCATTGGCATGATCAAGCTTTCTCTTATGCCGACCATCCGGCCATATACTCTCCCTGTTCAAGCGCTCACGGATCGTGACTTTGAAGTGGAAAAAGTCATAAGGGCTATCCATACCCAGATACAGCGGCGGACGAGCATTACTGGTAGTCATGAACAGGGATCACAATCAATGGACGAAGAGAGGTCGGCCACGCTACAACAAGAGAACAGATTAGGGTCCGCCCTGGCGTTGTTTAAACTGTGATCTCCACCAAAGTCAACTCTCAACTTTCCTTGGAAGTTTACTCCCCGGCTGGACGTATCTGCGCTCGGCCCGAAAGCAGTGAAGACATCAAGCCAATATCGATGGCTTAAAAAACCAAGCGTAATGAACGCAGGCCAAATCGGAGGCGCAGAGCAGGTCTTCACAGAATGCCAGGAGATCTGTTGAGCCGTTCAGGACTCTCCGGGGATGCGGGCAACACGACTTACGACCCGAGGCGTGCGTTTGGAATCAGACGATCGATACCTGTTTATGGGCTGGTATGCCTGAGAACGCGACTGAGCTGGTTGAAGTTATGATCAGCTCTTCCCTCTACTCCCTCTACCGACTCTTGGTCATCGTTCCTCAGCCCGCCTCGTCGATGTTCACGCCAGTTTGGAAGAGTTCTGTGATTCGGGAGACGTTGAAATGGCATTGGTTTAGTTCAACAGGTTATTGGAACAACAACACAGTCCTGGCAAAGATTCACTCGCACAAGGTCAATTGTCGATGCAGTTGGAGCTGTGGCATGGAGTGTCATGATTGAATCGTTGGCTTCTCATGGTATGATCGCCAAGCTCAACGATCCATTCGAACGGAAGTTGACGAACGGAGCGACAGCCTCGCATAGACCTTCACGCAGAGGGTTGCCATGTTCGCTGCCAACATGAAACGAATACAGGACCTCGCCACTTCCGATGTGGACGAAATGATGCATGTCAACAACAACATGGGGAAACGCTTTGCCATGGTCCGGGCGGTTTGAGAAAAGTGTTTATCTCGCGGCCTCGCCGACTTTGGAGCAAAGTTCATGTTGGATTGTGACTCCTCCGAGTCCCACCGGATTTATGTGACCGTCAAACCTAATTGACTCGGAGTGTCAGAACGAGGTGACTGCGCGCGGCCACCACGTACCAATTTTGCTATCCTCGTCAGTTGCTTGTTGTGCCCCGCTGGTCCGGATGGGATGGTGCAATATCCGAAGGCCTTGAATAAACACGTCAAAAGAATTGTTCCACCGCTTAGCGGAAGACTCAGGATCAGAAGGTTAACCTCCTTTAGACCAATCTCCTTCGTCCAGTTTTGCTAGAATGTTGATGATACGATCGTGTAATAATAGAGGAGTAAAACATGCGATTTCGTTTGCAGTATTACTGTCCGAGAGTTAGCGGTGTGGGCGGTGGTACGGCAACGTCATCACGACTGGCGCTGGCGCTAAGGTATCAACAGGTTGCTTGTAATTTCCACTATTGTAAGTTACATGTGAGCGATATCGAATACTCAACAATGAAGGCACTAAACAATAACAAATGAAGGTATAGTGACAATCAGCCGACATGGCTGGTAGGTAGTCTTAGAAGGATAATGCTCCCGTCCCTGCAACCCAAGGCAATCATGGATGATCCCTGGGTCCACCTCGTCACAAGAATGTGTCTGGGAATCCATAACACGGGCACGGGGCTCTTATGTTGGGAAAATAACGCTGAAAAGCACTGCTGCTCTTTGCCCCAATAGTGACAAATTGGAACACCATGCCAAAGGGGGATGGTGGGGAGCTGAATAAGATGTTCGAGTGTAGGTCTTGTTGTGATGTCCTGGTTGATAAGGTTGTATGATAGGAAGGCGCCGTTGTAGCACTGCGCCAAGAGCTGCGAATTATCGGGTAGGAATGTCATTGTGTGAATGTTGTAGGAAACGTCTAATGTAGTGATGGTTGTGCGGTTCACCACATCAAGCAGAGCGACATGGGTAGGGCGGAGGTAGACGGCGACAAGGGTACTGTTCTCTGAAATTGACACGTTGTACGCGTTGAACGCTTTATCATCGGATCTCTTAAAGGTATGAATAGGACTTAGCGTGTCAAGGCTCCAAAGAGTGACACCACCATCCCATCCAGCAACCAGCACGCTGTTCGAGAGCGCAACTGCTTGCACGTTACTAGGTGTTTTGAGGGTTCCACGCAATACCCCATCTCCACCATTCCATAGTTTGATAGTCCTGTCTTCTGACCCAGAAGCGAACAGCCTACCATCGGGGTCAAATCCAAGTGCCTGGACCACTTTCGTGTGACGAGATTGGCGGAAAATGCGAAAGAAAATTGCCTTCATTTTCGAGCGGAGGGCCAGGGGGTCAATCCGTCGCTTTGTAGAGCTTGTCCCCCACAGTTCAACTGCGCCGTCCACAAACCCGCAGGCTAGCCGTGAGCAATCTCGTGATAAAGCCAATCCAGTGACAAATATTGCTTCTTTTGAGGAAGGACAAGAAGCATCGATACCTCGAATGTCCCAGAGGTTTACATTGCCATCGTTATCCCCAACAGCAAGACGAGTGCAATCGGGTGAGAGAGCCATTGCTGTAGGAGTTCCGAGGAACGGAAGTGTGGAAATGAATGCGTGGGTTTTGACATCGTAGAGCTCAATACCAAAAGGAATTGCGATTGCAAGTATGTTGTGAGAGAAGGCCATCAACCATATGCCTAAGCGTTCTAGAACCTTGACTTTGGCCAGGCGGTCACGGTTTTTGCTCCACAACTTCACTTTAATGAGATCTGCAGTTGCAACGAGAGATCCGTTTGCCGAGATTGCCAAGCGGCGCCGATCCGCACCATCTGAATCCCTAACGGCACCAATAAGTGCACCGCGCTCGCTGTTCCACAGTGTCAACCTGTCATCAGGTGACAGAGAAGCGATTCGGGAGCCATCGCCCGAGAATTCGAACTCATGACTTGATCCGCATTGCAGATCAGCAATGGATCTCCCGCTGATCCCATCCCGCAGTTTGACGATACCGTTCGCCGACGAATATGCGAGTCTTGTGCCAGTGGGGGAAAATTGGAGCCAGGGCAGATACTTGGAGGTTTCACGACCCATTTCAAATCCATCGAAGCTGTCTATTAATTTGGCACTTTTACAGTCCCATAGCCAAACAGTCCCGTCAGATAACGCTGCCGCAACCCGGCTGCTTTCAGATGAGAGTGCCAATCTTTGGATATTCGATGAAGTTGTAGACATAGCGCTTTGTGTGCTCCCATTCATGTTGTAGAGCGTTATGGTCTTGTCCTCGGATGAAGCGACTGTAGAAAAGTCGTTGGCAACTGCGAACCTGTGTCCTGGGAACGTGGATACGGGTGTGCCTGTGGTTGCGTCCCAGATCTTCAACTTTCCCTGGTTGTGTATGCGTATGCGCATGGGGCTGTCGGCTTCATATTCATATTTCACAGAACAAGAAATAGAAAGAGTGCTGTCGAGTGAGAATTTGATGGCATTAACAAATTCCCCATGGTTCAGGATAGCGACAAAGGCATCCCACTTCGCTGGCCCACCCTCGATGGCACATATGTCGTGCACTGCGTCTTTAAGATATCGATGATATAAGAGGCTATCCCTTGGTGTGAAGGGCAGTGCTGAGTAATATGTATGAAGCGCCGATCGCTTGATAATTTCGTAGAACTTTGAAATGAAACGTAACGCGTCCGATAAAAGCTGACGCAAGTCCGAAGATGTTGACTTCTGTGCGACCTCATTAGCTTTCATCACGCATATCATGTGAAAGCAAACTATACCAGAAGTTTCAAAACAACACCAATATCACGGTGAGCCGAGTCCAATTTTGCAATAACGCTCAGAACCTCGAGCCAATATAGCATGTGTCCATCTGCGAACCTTTCCAATCCGTCCATGAGAGCTCCATCTTCAATGTTTGCGACGTCGATGTGATTGACCCAATATACACATGCATAACGAAGTTGTTGCGGGATCTTCTCCTGTAGTTGTTCATCTGTTATGCCATCCTCCTTGAGGCCATCCTCGTTGCTCATGAATCGTGCCGGATCGCCAAGACCCAAGATATTACGCTTGAGATGCTTGTCCATTACCTCGAAACAGCGTGTCGTAATCTGGGTATGGCAGGTCCTTGTATCGATTCGGAGACGGGGATCCTTGCAGCGCGCCTTGTCCGTGAGGTAATCGGGAAACGATTTGTGATGAATGCGTGGTACATTGTCACTGCCGAGTAAAATGACGGACTGGAGGTGGTCAAGCACCTCGCATATTTCCACCACGTCGATGTTGATAAGGTGAGCTAGTGTGGAGACGGGAAGAGGATGTTGGACAAATATGATGGCGCCAACAACTGATTGGTAACGGCTGACTATATAATCGTCACAGTTCTCGGGAACAACGTTCCGAAGTATGATGGTGTAGAAGTGATCAAGATCCTCGAACGGCGTGTGATCCTGAGAGAAGGCAAGAAGCAGCTTTTGCATCCGAGCTGCAGGATTAGAAGCAGATTTGTCCAAAATGTACCGTACAGCTGTCGAGGCAATAATGAAGAGTCTTCCCACAGCGCGAAGAAGAGATTCCATCTCCTCATCACTGGCACACCATTTCCGCTTGGGATAACGTTTTTGGACTTGTTCCAAGGATAGGCTGTAGTTGAGGTAAAGCCTGATGTCACCGTCGACTACCTTATCTTCAATATCTTGCAGGTGAAAGATTCTATGGCCATCCCGACTGACCAAGAAACGATCGAGGTATGGCTGTGGACGTGTCGTCAAAATGATCTTGAGTGATGGCAAGTGTTGGACGAGTTGGCTCAACCCGGCAAGAACGGAAAACGCGTCTTCTTCGTCGCATTCATCCAACGCGTCGACAACAATGAGCAATGGTCGAGAGTGTGGTTGAACGATGCTCCGTAGCGGTTCCAGTATAAGAGCCTGAAGTTGATAATGAGGATCCTTCGTAGTAGCCGCAGATCCGCGCTCTGTCAGCAATACATCTCCAATGGCCTTGGCAAACGTCTCATTATAGACGCAAAGCTGATATGCAATGGTTGTAAAGAACTTTTTGGCATTGTTGCGATCAGCCTCGTCTCGTGAGAAGAAAAACGAAGCGCCCAAGAGATTAAGGTCGGCCGCTCGTGATGCGATGGTGTAGGCAACCGTGGATTTCCCAATGCCAGCCAGTCCGGATAGTACGTACATCCTAGACTCGTCTGGGCCGGTGACCCAGTCTGCCATCTCTCGGAGAAGCGCCACTCTCGTGCCTTCGAAGCATGGTCCGCTCTTCTTCTTGGTTTGGTAGTCGTTAAACACGGCCTCTGCACGTGGTAGAGATATGATCGACTGGGTCTGGACGTCGAACACATGAGAACTACTACGGCTCATTATAGGGGAGTACTCACTAAAGCGTGTTTCTTTAAATTGTCGCTGATGTCTGGTAACACTGTGAGGTTGGCTATATAATCACATATCTACGAATATCAGTTTAGCCCTTGGCCGTTTGCATAGATCCGACGTACCAAATTCCTTTGAATATCTGTGAATTGACCATCTAGGCTGTGCGTGAGCTTGTTGGCTTATGGTGAAAGATCAGCCGTGCTCACCGCCAAATCGAATGATGGTGGCATTGCCATGAACTTCGTAAAAGTTTGAGCCAGTTATTTCGACGTTCGACGACCCTTGGAAGAATGACATGGATGGTGCATCCCCTCGTTGCACTCTGTCTCCATGGTCGACAGGATGCAGTTCTGGTGTGATGGCTTGTGGAATTGAGAAGTCAGGATCGACTCCGTGACCAGCCTCTCTACTCTGCACATCTCCTCCTCCACGGTCAATGGAAGGATATTCCGGTGTGATAAACGGCGTCTCCATTTGAATTGGAATGTCATGATCGCCTTCCGAATCATTTGTCGCGTCCGTAGGTAAATGATTGATGGTACGCGATGGTATCACGATGTCAGGCTTGCTGTCTCGGGCCGCCTCCCTGTTCCGCGCGTCTCTGTCTGCTTGCTGCTCTGAGGCGGTAGGTGAGGCTTGTGGAACGCCAGAGCCTTCATCTCCAGAAGAGTGGTCGACAACCTGTGGTTGTGGTGCGGTAGATGCTTGTGCTAGTTTTGAGACATCAAGATTGCGCTCCTCGTCAAGAATGGGACCGTAGATAGTTGGGACAGGTTTGAGCACGGAGGACATGTTGGATATCGGTGAGAAGGCTTTGTGGAAGAATTGCTGAATACACTGCTAAATATAGCCTTGTTGCGCGGCTGCATACCACTACAAAGTCTTTATCATTGCTCATATGCACTCGCGCAGAGCATAGTTCATCGCAGTGGAGTGAGACATGGTAGTGCTACGAAGACAATCGAACTTCTAAGACAGCATACTACACTGCAGAAAGATGCTCGCGTATAGTAGATAATGAAAGATGTTGCCCTGAATTCGGCACCGTGCAGTGCCACTCCTAGTTCTGGATATGACAGATGGCCGCACCTCTCAAGCAAAATATATGATAATGAGCGAGATGGTACGTCCTCGATCTGCTTGTATCTAATGTGAAAAACGGGGAGGTGAAGATGGATGACGATCCCAACCTTTGACGAGCAGATGGCACACTGAGCACAACTATGCTGCAACATGACTTCCGCGCAGTTTTATCCGCCAGTGTCAAACATACGGAACACGATTTTGTGACACCAACTATGATTCGATGTCAGAACCACCATTTATGATCTGCTTTGCTACTTACTGACACGTCTCCCTTCTTGACACGAGATTCTCGCTGTCTTGCTTGAGCAATTACAGCCTCTGGTAATTCATCTTCCACAGATGATGGATCTCCGCATAGATCTTCATAGAGGGATGGAGGAAGACTTGTAGACAGAAGTTTTCCAAGTCCGTGGAGCCACAAAATACAAATAGCAGAAGTTTTTTTCTGGTAGCTACGACATTTTCGTTTCTTCGTCAAGTCTTGCTGTCATCGCAATGGTTTGTGTTAGAAGACGAGTCTGCTGGGTGGGTACGGTTGTTCTCCTTATCACACAAAAGTAAGCATACCAACTGGTGACAGGAGGAGAAAACACGTACCTGTAGCTCTGCTCACAGCCCCGGAGCAGGTTTCCTTAGCGCTTGCTTGTTTGTTTTTTGCGCTTTCGCGTCCGACTGGTGGTCGTCAAAACCAAGATTCGCTGAGTCAGCGGCGGTTGAAAATACCTATTCTGTTCTTCAGCGCTTCGGCTGCCAACTTCGTCCAGTTTTTTTCGGTTGCTGCTACCACATCACTGGCAATTCTATCAAGTGGGGCAATGGTTCTGAATCAGGTGGTGCTAAAAAAACCCCAAGAAGTCGGTTTTACACCGGGCTGACTGTGCGTTATCGCACTCTCGATTTGTTAGTTCCTCATGCTAATCCTGTTGACAGGGACTGGTTCCTGCAGTGACTCAGGCCAACGCTGTAACCTCGAAGGACCGTGTCTAGCACATCATGAGGACAGTCATAGGTACAACACCCGTACCCTCACGACGTGCTACTCTTTGTGCACAAAAAGGCACTGAGCTCGGAATGCTTCGATCAGCGCCATGGGCCATCACGAGCATGCTGAGAGCTTGAGCGTGCTCATGTCGGTACAAATAGATGCTCGATTGCGTCATGCGTCTGCTCAGCCGCCGAGTACGATCACAAGCAAAGACGCCAACTCTACAGCGTTCTCGACCTCTGATTTTGCTCGTTGGCATACATCTCATCGCCAACATCAGTGACTGTTCCTTTGTCAAGTACAACCACATGAAGGAACTCCATTCACGCCGCGGTTCGTGGTACTTCTTCCATCTCCTCATGTACCAACTTCCAACGAACCAGGGACGCCTTGCACAACACAATCTCTCCTAGAAGCTTTGATTCGGCATGCCAGAAGTCCCCAAGAGATGGCGGCATACCTGGCGTTGAAGGTAGCTCGTGACAGCCAAAATCCAGCCGCCGCCGCAAATGCCGTATGCCACTTCCGCCAGACGACAGAAAAACCATTACACGAGAGTTCAACATGTCTCCAATCATGCAGGAGAGCCACTCATGCAGTTGATGGAAACGTACAATGTCATTCCTTCATCTCGACCATCCAGACATATGCTCTCCCTGTTCAAGCATCCACAGATCGTAATTTTGAAGGAACAATTCAAAATCGGAAGCATTACCGGTAGCCTTGAACATCGATCGTAGGCAATGGTCGAAGACAAGTTGGCCACGCTGCAACGAGAGAACAGTTTAGCGTCTGTGATTACCTTAAAAGGCAATTCTCTGAACTTTACCACTCTCTTCTTCGAGGCTGCACCTACCTCGAAAGCAAGGAAGACGTCAAGCCCACGTCGATGTCTTACCAGCATCTGATCCAAGTGTATACGAACACAAGCGAAATCAAAGCCGCAGAGCAGATCTCCAGAATACCGTGAGGCTTGCCGCTTTCCTTGGGCGCGGACAACCCGTCTTATGTCCAGAGACGCGCGTCGATGGTGTAGAATCCAATTATCAACGCTTATCTCAGGGCTGGTGTGCCTGAACAAGCGATTGAGCTGGTTAAAGTTATGATCAGCACTTCCTCTACCGGCTCTGGGTCATCATCGGCGATGGGCGTTCCTCACCCTGCCTCGTCAACGTTCCGGCAAGGTTCTTTGATTCGGGAGAAGTTGAAATGGCGTTGGTTTGGTTAATGGACCAGCAGCAGCACGATCCTGGCGGCGATCCGCCTGCACCCGGTCAATTGTCGGAGGCAGTCCGCTCTGATGCTGTGGCATCATGATTGGATCCTTGGATTCTGAAGATGGCATGGTTGACAAGCTCAACGACGTATCCAAACGGATGTTGATGGACGGAGCAAAGGAAAGCATCGCACCCACCGTCACGCAGAAGATTATCACGTTCGCAGCCGACATGAAGCGAATGCAGGCCTTCGCCATTTCCATTGCGGAGCAGAAGTTAAAGTTCTTTGTTGATGCTCATCATTGACGACGTCGGGAAACGCTTTGCTACCGGTCCGGGCGGCGGGACAAGAGAGTTTATCCCGCGGCTTCGTTGTACGGCAGAACACTATTACCTTTGCCGTTCTTGCTTTGGGCACTCCAAAGAAACACCTGTCGCGTTCTCGGTCAGGCTCTATGAAACTACCAGAGGCCACATTCCGTTTGCGCTCGTCCTTTGCCGTTCCTGCTTTGAGCACTGCAAAGGAAAGGAACACTTCGTGCTTTCTTGGCCAGGCTCTATGAAACTACCAGAGGCCACATTCCGTTTGCGCTCGTCCTTAGCCTATCCACATTTGCTAGAACGTCAAGCACGAGCCAGCATTCGCTGATGAATATATGCCCTATGTCCTTCATTCGTACCCGCACCACGAGCTGGAGCGTTCCAGCAGACATGAAGCCAGCCAAGTGGACTAATCTTCCCAATGCGGCTATCCAAGTCGAGATCGACCGCTGTCAGAAGGTCTTTCCTCCGGGTTCGCACTCTTCGCTCGCTGCAGATGCTCCGGCCACCACCAAAATCTCCGTTGACACTCGTCTTGTGAATCGACGAACTCTTGAACAGTTCTCGGCCTGTGAAGGAAGTTACAGGAGAAGCGTACAGAGTGTTGACGGATACCCGATTTCGTGGATGGTTGCCTACACCTGTCGCAGTCGGATGGATCACTCGAATTTTGAATGTGCCGGCGAATCGACGAGGTTCAGGAAGTCTGGCGTTGCTCAAAATACTCTGAGCGTAGATGGCAAATATTGGTCGTTGGATGCGTGGTGTCCTTCATTCGTACGGTCTCGCCCGACCAGATGGAGACGTTCCAGCAGACGTGAAGCCAACCAAGTGGACTGACCTTTTGAATGCGACTATCTAAGTCGAAACCTCTAAGATCGACGGGCGCCTGCCAGAAGATCTTTCCTCTGGTATCGCACTCTGCCTTTGGCGAGAGCGTTTCCTTGATTCAGGACATGGAAGCTACTGGCCTCAGCTTGAGCAGCGTCAAGCTTCAACAAGGACTTCAATGGCCGCGTACTCAATGTGTTGTTTTTTAAATATGACGGCGAGAAAATCAAGGCAATCACAGTTAACTTCGGACCGGAATCCCAAGTTCAACAGAACCAGGCTGAAGCCCAGTCGCATACATTCACATCTGAGTGTCGATGACGAATGGCTCATCACATGCTTCGTCACCTACCTTGTGCAACAGAACCATTTAAGCCTTCGCCCGCCACAGATGCTCCGGCCATCTTGCCACCACCAAAAGATCTTCGTTACACTCGTCTTTCTCGTGAAATCGACGAAACCTTCAAGAGTTCTCGGCCTGTGAAGGAAGTTACTGGAGAAGTGTACGGAATGATGAGAAGAAGCAAGCTGGAATAACCCCGACTGCGTGCACATACAAGGTATTCTTTCATGATAATCCTACAGCTCGTATGCTGAGGTATTTGGCACAGTTACCGATGGATGCGTATGGCGCTCTGGAGCCCGTTGACATTAACCACATGGAACAAGTGTTCTAGTCCCTGCAGCGCAATAGCTCTCTTCCTATCCTTGGCATCCACTTTACTTCTCTTATCGGGTGCGTTCAGGAAGACCTAGCCAGGGTCCAGTCCATATCACCTCATGCCCAAGCTGCTTACGCGGTGCTTTACAAGGCGATGATTGACCCCGCGTCGCGGACAAGAAGGCAGAGTAAGTTTCTGATACAGACCTCCCTCGTCTTGGCAGCTCGAGGTTGGTAGGTCAACGTTCAACCCCTTCCACATCCTTCGTCGCTTTGATAATGTATAGTCGCGTATCCCTGGATCAGGAAATTCGAGATATATACGGATACCGTCATCCTCGCTCCTTGTTGTTTTATCTTGGTCACGTATCCTTCCATCAGATCTGTACCGTTACCTGTAGACGCACCCAGCGCCAAGCAAATTTTGCTCGTCCATCCAAACGCTATTGAGTACAGCTTGCTCTGCACCCTGTTCAGCCTAAGCACGGTCAATGATAGAATCATGCGATCAAGATGCCAGGACTGCTGTTCGGACCCTTAATGAATGCAGTGGTAGGTGGAGCTTTTGAAGAAAACACAATGCCCGGGTAACCCTCATCTCCATTGCCAGGAGAATGTCGTAGTGTGGTACTCCCCTTGCGAGAACTATGAGTGCCGTTCCAGAGGCCGGGAGGTGTGGTGCCAGCAACAGCCGAAGACCGCCGCGGCCCCGCGGGAGAGGCCTTGAAGCTTGAGGATTCCAGCTAAAAAACATTTCGAAGATTGGTTGTGTGGAAATGCCGAAATATGCGGAGCGAAAATGCACAGCTGTCGCTGACTAAGTAGGTTCTATTGAAACGTTGAGGGCTGTCCTTCTCCAGTGCAGAAGAGCGTATCCATTTCCAATCTGAATTCGACACTGTTAGTTTGTCACGTAGATATTGAATTGTAGGCGTCCTATGCCTTCAGATCTGTATGTGCTCTGTTCTTTTTCGGAATCGGATCTTCTGAGATTCTTCAAGCTCAATTGGCACAAGCAATGGCTCGGGATCCAAATTTTCGATTCACTTTGGCCATTCATGTGTAGCGGCTACCTTTCTGATCAATGTGCCTCGGTGTATCGTCTGCTCATCCTTGAGGTATTGTCAGACTATTTTCTCGACAATTTCGGCATGACATGTGAGTAGTAGGGGATGGCGAGATCCACATTGCGCAGATTAGCTGGTCATTGATTACGAGCCCCGTCACAGATGGAACAGGTACGGTTATCTTCTACGCGGGGCGATCAACTGGCATTGACGACTGAGAACACCAGTGTGAATCATTATTCAAACATTCTTCGCATGGAGGCTTGTAGGCGTTTAGAACCAAGACCGCAGTGACACATGGCTGACTTTCACAAAGGAGAAGACTCGTTCTGATGCGTAGGAAATGGTTGTTTGAAGTCGTCGCCGTTCTGATAGTCTTGGTATGTCCTATGATGATTCAACTCCATCACATCTGACGATTGCCTTGATGCAAGGCCTCAGTATCGTCAACGGACTTCGGGTACAACCTCTAACAATTCTATACTAGTTCGTGCTCCATCTGAATTGAACGACGTTTCTGACTTCCTGTTATGGCTGATTCAACTACCAAAGACCTCATCGCTTCCGGTTTTCCACACTATCTCGGTGTAACAGAGTCGAAAGTTTGCGCTGGGTCCTTGTTGAACGTATCGCTTATTTCTTAGTTAGTGCAAGATCTGCTTAGCCATCATCAAAACAATGGGCCTCGAAAGTTGGTATGATTAAGCGAGGAAGGTGAGGTGTGAACATGTGAACACGTGAAGACTTGGCTTTTTCATTCCAGTTCGCGGATGACATTCGGTGTACCCTGCATGACCGAGGCAGTGCAGTAGTATGCCTGGGCTTCCTTGACCCCGCTCGTCATGGTATGGACGGATGACAGATTGGTCGCGGAGGACGGAGCCCTATTCCACCAATGGTCAGGGTATGGTTGCCGGCATTCCTCACTCTAAGTACCTCAGTTACCGGAGCGGTGGCAAAACAACCATTGTGCAGACAAAAAGGTTTTACAATAGGCCTCTCATAAATGTATTTACTGCTACAAGTAACGCTTATACGTTTCTTTGGCAACACGAGTAGCCAGCGCCTTGAGCTCAGCCGGCGTTGAGGGATCGTCGCATCCTCCCGTAAAGATGGATGCGCGAGGAATAGAACGAACATTGTCAAAGTATGGTGTGGTGAGCATTCCCATTCACAATAAGGCCGGGAAATGGCTGTAGCGACTCTTACCTTTTCGTTAACAATCCCAATGCTTCATTTGCTTTCTCTTCGATGTCTGGAAGGCTAGTAGTTGGCTCTTTAAACTTGGCACAACAACTCTCCGCTAAGATAAGCGCAGCTTCCCACCGGTCGGTCGGCCTACGGCCAACAAGATTATCAATTGTCGGGTCGACGAGGGTGTAGCTATGACAGATCCAGATATGGAGAAGGAAGCAGAGACTGATGATGAGCTGGGTGTCGAGGCGGTTGTGTCTGATAATATAGAACAGCAAGAAGACTTCGAGGATCCAGCCGAAGAGTTTGGTAGATGCTTAAAATGCCGGGATTCCGTTTGCGGGAGTTGATTCGTTTTACAAAGTTTGCCACGCGATTGTGGTCACAGCCCGTGACGGCCGCTAATGTCATCTTCAACAGAGACAGGGGTTCAAACGTTCATGCTCGCCTCAATCCACCATGCCTGAACCAACATACGATGATATCGACGTCGACTCCCTTGTTGACTCCATCAATCTAGATATTGATGGACTTTTGGAACTTGACCGTGACGAACTTGCAGCGCTATTGGCTCATATTGCCAATGAAGCTAGAATTACTACTACTATGTTCAAAAAGGCCAGAATTGAGCTCCCCTCTTTCTCTCTCGCCAAATGGTCCAAATTTGCGGAGCAATATGGTCTGCCGCAGGATGTTTCGGCGCTCAAACTCGAACCTTTCAAGACTCCCAGGTATTGCCTTCCGCTGTCATTGCAAGAGGCCATGTTCGAAAATGCTTGGCGTTGGCAGGACGTCTATCGCGAGAAGGCTGATCACACAAAGGAGAAATCGAGAGTAAGAATTCTGGATCCGGTATGTCAGCCAAATAGCGACTATATGTACTTTCTTTCTTTAACGGTGATTGATGCAGTACATTGTTCCGATTGTGGCATTATTTCAAGGCCGAGTCATCGACGAACCGGTTATGAAAACTGAATACGGAGGCGAGGTTGGGCATGAGGTCAGTATCTTGTTCAATGTTGCGGGTTCTGACACGCATATTTTGGTAGATCTTCACAATCGCCGGAGTCCTCTTCTTTGTCATTGAACTTAAGCGCGACGTACCGGATGAAAACGGTTTGGCCCAATTGTTCTTCGAACTTCTATGTGCGCCTTGTCTATTGTATATATACTCGGTATTGAGCCAACCGCCAGCCGCCGCTGAAATGAACAAGTCAGACGTTGTCCAAGGATTGCGTGTTTATGGCCTTTTGACTGACCTCACCCAGTTCAAATTTTACTCATATGACCCCGCCACCAAGCAATTCTGTTTTGACGAGACTATATTTAGTATCAACGCCAACAGGATAGAGGCATTCTCCGATATGATGGACGGTGCGAATTTCTACCAAATGGCAGCTGTTCAGAGTTGACTATCTCCCTCAGTTTCCAATAAAATCTTCGGCGTTGTTCTGTCGGGCTATATGGATACTTTACGCGCATGGATAACAAAGGACGAAGACAGGGCAAACCACAACGTTAGTCCGCCTGCAGTATACTTATCGAGTATGAAATTACTGACATATCTGTGGGTTTCGTTGGTGGGTTCGTCGCCTGGACAGCAAACAGGGCGGAATATCCCATCCTCTTCACAGAAAGTATGTTTCTTAAACGGATCAATTGACAGAGGCTGACCCTACCTGTAGCCTTCGGAACTTACTGGCGAAGGGAAGAGCACCGGCAGCCGTAGTCGTAGGTTGCCCGACTACCGGTACTGGGAAGCTGCGCTTGTGTTAGCGGAGGATTGTTGTGCCAAGTTTAAAGAGCCAGCTACTAGCCTTCCAGACATCGAAGAGAAAGCAAATGAAGCATTGGGATTGTTAGCGAAAAGGTAAGCAGTATTGTGAATGGGAATGCTCACCACACCAATCTTTGACAGTGTTCGTTCCATTCCTCGCGCATCCATCTTTACGGGAAGACAGGAGTACGATCCGGCTGAGCTCAAGGCGCTGGCTACTCGTGTTGTCAAAGAAACGTATGAGTGTTACTTGTAGCAGTAAATACATTTATGAGAGGCGTATTGCACAACCTTTTTGCCACCGCTCCGGTAATTGAGGAATACTTAAAATGAGGAATGCCGGCAACCATACCCTGACCATTGGTGGAATAGGGCTCCGTCCTCCGCGACCAATCTGTCATCCGTCCATACCATGACGAGCGGGGTCAAGGAAGCCCAGGCATACTACTGCACTGCCTCGGTCACGCAGGGTACACCGAATGTCATCCGCGAACTATGTAGAACGAAAAACCCAAGTCTTCACAAGTTCACACCTCATCTTCTCTTAATCATAACTTTCAAGGCCCATTGTTTGTGATGACGGAAATATGCCTTACCTCCTGCAGGAGCATCTTGTTCTATGGTGCGATTTTTTTTATTTTTTAAACGACAAGTGTACATTTATCGGCATAACATAATAAATAAGCCCGATGATCCACAAGAAAGAATGACGAGGAAGCGCGCTTGTTACTTCACTTCTACCTCGGCCGAATATAGGCCAAGGTCCCATAGTTCAGCAGAAGGTGGTACGAGACAAGCTAAAATCGTGCGGGGTGGCTTGACAAAGATGAAGCGCCAATCGGACTTTGGTGGAAGCCCTCGCAGCGAGTTGAGGAAAGGCCCGAGTCCGTCACGGATAACATGAGAATCAGCAACAGTCATTTGGAAGAGGTAGAGCTTCGTCTTGTGCAGAATGAAGGAGTCAATCCCTACTTGGTTGGTTTTGAGCGGTACTATGTAGTAGACGTCGGCCTCAATATGGAGCCCGCCAGCGACCTCATCCGAGTCGTAGTCGACAACACGAGAAGGATACATGCCGAGAGAAGCCCCGTTAGCTAAAGCACTGGCACGCAAGACCTCTAGCTCCGGCGCGTTAGACTGCGCTGATCCCCTAAACTCGGTATGACTCGAAAACCACTGAGTACACTTCCTTTCCCTGGCTTTCGGCCGGCCACCAATGCGCACCATCGAGACGAAGTCGAACTCGATCCTCGTTGAGAAAATGACATGGCAATATGCTTTGAAAACATCGCCTGACATTCTTCTTGTGGAAGGTATGGCATTGTAACGCTTGAAGAGGCAGACCAGCTCGTGACGCTGGAGTGCCCGCAGCCGGAGGGCAACTTTTGACGCAACGAAGGGACTGATGGCCATAACATCCACCTCGACGGAATTGACGCCCACGCCCGAGCGCCTCCGAAGCATATATATCGTATCTGAAACACCGTCCAATTCCAGAGCCTCACCGGCTGTTGACAAGTTCTCAAGATAGCTCAATGTGAGATTACGCAATGCCACCTTCAGCTTCGTCCTATGCTGGATCAATAAACTCTCCTGCCCAAAACATAGACGCGGGATAGGGCCGAGCTCGTAAAAGATGTCGTCGATGGCTGTTAGAGACACGCCTGGGGCGCAGATTGGAGCACTGGGGACGGTAGAGCGGGTGAGCAACACGTAATATCAGGATCAGCAAGATGCCTTACGCTCTATGGATTTCCGCCCTGGTCCAAGGGTTCATCACACGGACTTCCCGATTCATGGATTGGTGTAATTTTTTCCATCTTGATGGAGTTGGAGATGTGGTGTATATGACGAAATGTTGCGAGCCATGTGTAATAAGTCCGATGGGCGGACCCGAAGGAGCATCCACCGAGTCGACAAGCGTCCATATAACGGTGTTATAACACTGAGGTTGGAACGAAGTGGGTTGCTTAAAAACTCCTTCTTCAACGAACAACCAACAGGTGTCATTTGAATAGAAAATGACCGGTTTTTTTTGCGCACAGCACCTTCGTAAAGCGTACCAGCGCCAAAGACTCTTACCTAGCCGTGATATCAGTCGCATAATGATGGTGGGATTGACAAAGCTCACCGATTCCTGGCTGACCTGTGATAACAAGACATGGAGATAATGCCAGATTAGACTTATTTTCAGCGTAGAATTTCTCGGCAAATTTGAACATTCGGATATATTCGGCACGAACCCATATCTTGTCCTCAATGCCTCGAATATTGATATCTAGGACGTAACAGCTTAGATTGATATCATCATCCTCGGCTGTAGAATCGTTGATCTCCATATCGCCTTCTTTTTCCTGCTCGCCCTCTGTATCTGTCACCTCCTCCTGTATCCCCCAAAACTTGGCATGGAATTGGGAGAATGGGTTAGGTTCATCCGGAGGTACAATTTGTGAATTCCAATCATCTAGGTCCCCCGGGTTATTGCCAACGACCGCTGCCAACGTGGACATACGAACGAGATGAGTGGGGCAGTCAAAAAGTAGTGACGTAGAGTTTCAAACCCAAAACAGGCAATTATCCGCGTCGTCATCGTTCTGCATCGTCCTGCGATATCTGCACCGTTACGCTCCCGCCGCTGCAGATCATGTTATGTATCTACCTTAGACGAATATCAATAAACACCTTTATTAAACCACTTACATCGACAAAACACCGGAATGCACCAAATCCGGCCCTAGAACCGAACGCTCACACAAAATTGCCGTAAAGGTGAAAAGTAGTTATCCCCCTCCTCAGCCGTCCTACCATATAACCTTCTTACCTGATAAAAATCAGGATATCCACAACCTCTGGTTTCGCCAACAAAAAGGTCGTGACTTACAACGTCGCGTCTCGGTCTCCCCAACTTGAGGGGATTAGTGGGTTCCTTGAGTTGGTGGACGGGTATGAAAACGCAAAACAAGCACAAGAAAGGGCGGCGGAGCCTGCCACGTTTAATTGTGCGAGAAATTCGGGTGAGATTAAACATTGTAAGGGACAGAAGGGTGGGGTGGAGAGGTTTGAAGCGCTTTGCAAGAAGTTGAGTATCCGTTGTTTGTATACAAATGGCAAACCTAACACTGAGTAGACCTTATCCCTCTGCGCATCTTATTCACAATGAAGAAGCAATAGAGAACAACACCGGAACAATGATCTCAAAGGAGAGCTAGCGGAGTCGAGAAAAAGGAGCCCGAGAAGCCGTGTACTGCAAGCCGAGCAATCGTCGTAAAGCTTTCTTTCACCCCCTAAATTATGCGCATATACTGACTGAACTGGCAATTTGATAGATGGAGATGCTCACATCACACACGTCACTCACAAGCTGAAACAATGCCACCAAAACTAATGAGGACGTTGCTATTGAAGGGTACGTCGACGATCTTTGTCAAATCGATGTGTGTATAAACACAGCGGTGACTCTGGAAGGAACTGTGATACACAAAAGTTGCTTGATTACAGGAGAAAGAAGTACGCAAGTGGGACGAAAAGGATGTTAAGGTGTGTGACCTCCATTTTGCATGTCGGGTAATTTGATAAGCATGAATATGTTTTCAACGCGCGCGGCATTCACTCACGTTCGATCTTCGAGAACTCGGCAAGCAGAAACCAAGAGGCAAAGCAGACAAGAACCTCATTGCTAAGGTTACCCGGTAACGGGATTCTTATGTTGAGAAAATAATGCTGCCAGGACTGGTCTCGCCAGTTTGGAATGCCATACCAAAGTGGGATATCGGGGAGGTTGATAAAGAGCCTTCGAGGTTGGCTATCCCATGCCACCGCTGAGGACTCATAGCGCTCATCTCTCACTCAGTTGTATGCATCACATCACACCGTCGCACAGCACAAGCACACTGAAACCGAAAACTCTACCCTTTACTTAGTACTGAAAGAACTGAAAGTATCTAATAGACGCATTGTCCGAGGAAAATCTATAATCACCATATCCTTATTGTGCGCTAACACTGGCTAGACGCCCACAGCTCTGCGATTTTGTATCGTTTATCAGCGATATGAAAATGCACGTATCCTCTGCAGAATTGTTGGAACGCTTCTAACGCATCAGGACTGTGTTCAAGAACAGCCACTGATTCCTCGTATGCTTTCACCGCCTGGTCCACCGCCATCTGAAGTGCCTCTAGGTTCGTGCATCCCTTTGATCGTGCTTTGACGGAAATATAGTTGTTGGACTCGTTGGCGAGTTTTTCTTTGTAGAATGAGAGGACATCACTGTCGAATCATACTTGAGTGTGTTTCTTGTTGTCGAAAAGAGTTTACTTACTTTGCATAACTGATGAAATCAATGACTGATGGTATTGACTTTCGGGCACATTAGATCACCACCACTGAAGGTTTTCATAAATGAAAACGCTTACCTCCATCCAGGATCTCAAGGGTGTCCCGTCTGGGAATACCAGAATCCCATAGAGCCTGCTGATGCCTGTCAAATCCCTTAAGAACGTTGGGAACTGTGTCGAAGGCCTCGACAGAGCCTAAAAGACAATCACGGTGAAAACAAGGCGACAAAACATCACAATATGATGCACATACCGGCTTCTTTAGCAACTCGTGTTCCATAACAAGCCCCACACAAAAATCAAGCGCAGACTGAAGCATCGCTTCCGCCGCGAACGATTCAAACCTATCGGGCAGCTGTCGGACGATCATATCGTAGCTGTCCATGATCGGATGTCCGTGTACTTTCCCCATAATGAACCGATGTGTAAAGTTCTTCAACGATTCCACGTCGCTACTACACGTTTCGTCCAACCCGATAGCCGAGGCTGTGTACAAGGCAATGTACACCTGCTTATCGTGCTCCAAATGACCGTACGCCAATGCTGCGATATTGGATGCAGAGCCGAGATACTGCAAAATACTTCTCTTGTCGTCCAACACGATGCCCATCTGTCTCGCTGCTCTACAGCAGTCGTCAAAAATTGGTTGATCGGGTTTGCGGATTTCAAAAGGGATGTGGACGCGGTTTAGAAAGTCTGTGCATATGTTTTTGATCTCGCGAGTGTACGTCTATGAGTAGGCAATGGACTATTTAGTCATTTTTGGCGCGGTCGTTGGGTTAAGTTGACTCACCCGTTCCATAGTTGTTCAGTAGATTTGAATGCAGTGAAGAGTGGGACGTGATTGTGGTGTTGTGCTGGGATCCTTGACATATCGATGTAGCCTCTTTTATAGGGACTCGGGGACCTATGCACAACAGAAAATTGACGAGCTTGCGGGAGTCAAAAAAAGACTTTGCCTGCCGCCTGCGTCGGGGGAAATCCCATGATTTCTGTAAGTCTCCCTGATTGTGGAGACAACAGAAGTTTATCCTGAGCGCTGAGCGCTGATCAAAGTGGAGAGGCCAAAACCTGTGAAGTCAGTGCCGGCTATTTCGGTCAGGCACGTGACCATACATCTTTTCAGGCCACGTGTCCGAATCCCTAACTGAACGTCAATGTTGCGCTCAAGTTGCACAAAAGAAATTTGACGAAACAAGCAACGCGCGAGTGGGGGGAAGGCAGGTGGCTAGTCATAGTGACTTTGCCGTTGGTCCGTCTCAGTCGGGAAATAGCCAAACCTCTCTGGCATTATTTCTGCATGTCTACCTGATGATGGAGATAAATGAAAAGGTTATCGCCGAGCGCTGAGCGCGGATCAAAGTGGCATGTGCTCAGGCCACTGCAGCAGTGCATATTGCATCCGAACGAGATGATATTTCGGTGTCACCGTACCGACATCGATGTTTTGGTAGCATGTCCATTGATACGGATACCCCTTGCGATCCAATATAATTCCATCTTGTTTCTTCGCGCAGTGTGGAGTGCTTTTCCAGGTGAGGGCCCAATGAGATCAGAACCGAGATGTTCGGGTGAACTATTGAAGAAAGGGAATAGAGTTGTAAGCGCATCAAGTCATGGAATTTTGAGAGGTTGATCATCATACATTTATACCTTCTTTTTTTTTTTTTAATTCGCCGGCCGTGATGACATGAGCCCCATGCTCTTGACACATTGCTATCCGTCCTTAAAGTATCATGATGTAGGTTTTATTGCAAACCTCGCGCGTTTGTCGGGGGCAGGTCCCTGCTTCTCCCGCCGTCAAACGCAACATTGACAGGTGTCTAGGTACTTACTGTACTACTAATTTTACTAATTTGCTGGGGTAATCCCACATGGAAATTTGCCATCGTATTGTCCAAGGGATTCACCTCCCGTAATCTGAATCGGCGAATCCGTACGTAGTAACTTTCCAACACGATATCCATCACTGGGTGAAGTGAACAAAGCCTATACGCGAGAAATCGCATTTCGCACAGCCACTCCCTTGTCGTTTGAAACTCCGATAAATGCGCTCTTATCATGTCAGAGTCAGATATCAATCCCCAATGGAGGCTTGTACGCATCGGAAGGGGAAGCTTTGCCTCTGTATCCATACTTTCTGGTCGCCCGGTAGCCTTCAAACACGTCATAGTGCGCGAACGTTCTGCCGAGCTTAAAACCGAGTTTGAAGCCCTTTGCTCCTTGTATGACTTCTGCGTCACTGATTCCTTCTTTGGCGTTCCTCGACCACTCGCTTTCTACGATCCGCACAAGTCCACTAGTTTTCTTTCCGCTGGTCCACCAAAGGCACGTCGACGACCTTTGCGCTCTCTAGTCAGCGAAGGTGATTTCAAGTTGCTGGAATTGGACACCGCCGCGTACGCAATGGATCAGGTCTTGCCTATTCCGCTATTGACTGCGAAAACGATACGCACGTTGTTCTATCCGCCGAACATGCCCAACGCATCGGACCCCACACTCTGCCGACTTTATTTTGGTAAAGTGATAAAAGAGTTGGGTCCAGGCGGACGTCCCAATCGTTTCTTGAATTCCGCAAACTTTCCCCTGGATGTTTCCAGATATCGCAAGCTTTTGGAGGTTGCCGTAGAAGGCGATTGTGTATATCCTTCCGTCGAAGACATCGCGTACGGCATGGGTGAAATGCTGGGTCGCCTGCATTGGCGTGCAGGGTACGATGGCCGTGATGTCGAGTTCGTTATGGGCGGGGTGTCTTTCAGTGGCGTGGCTATGTACATGATTGATTTTAATCAGGTATGCCGCTAATCGTGCTCTTCCTTCGTTGGGATTGTGATGTTCCTTAGATGCGTACGTGGAAAAGGAATCCGAATGAGATTCAACAACTCGTTGACGCTTTTTATACAAATGACCCATATTATCCTCGCCCGAATCCTGACGACCTGCTGTACAAGGAGTTCAGTGATGGTTATCTGGATGCTCATCCAAAGGAGTCCAGGGATGCGATAGATGTTGGTGAAGCGTTTTTGCGTGCGATCGAGGACGAGCAGCGTAGACGGATTTCCGCGAATTGAGGTAGGTATTTACCAAAGTAGGAAAGCAAGGGAGAGGAACAGGTGTTCGGCTGCTCGAGGAAGAGTCAGAGATGTATGGGTGTGGGGGGCAATAAGCATGCACCCAGCAGAGGAGATTTCTTTCTCACGCCAAGTTTCAGTGAAAACCGCAACTGCTACGCACTCCAACACGGATTGGACAGGCTCGGTGTATATCCTTCTCATGCACAGAGTCTCAATATTCAATCCTCAGGTCTCAAGGCCTCAAAACCAAGTCTTCAATCGTAAGACCCGATTTGACACCAAATCTCGCAAAGCTGTTGCGCACTGCTCCAATGGACGACTATTCCTCAATCCAGAGCCGGAATTCAACAAGGAGACTAATGAGGGGATGTAGGACTTGGTGATGCAATGTATGTTTGTTCAAGTATCTTGCTTGTATAGTAACAGTGCGTTTGCAACAGATTTGTACTTACCTGAAAATTTCGCCTCTCGCCAACAAGACATCTTCCTTCTGAAACGTACTCTTCCTTTCATGGTCCAAATATTGCAACGAACTCAATGACATTGTCCCTTGAGCTGCTAGATTCATGCGCTTAAACGGGCGGACATGGGCGCCTATCGCAAAGGTCGATATATGCGGTGACGAGGCGGAGCAGAAGGGAGGTTTGGAACGCGATTCGCTGCTTCCATGATGATGGCCGTTTGTCTGTCCTTCCAAATGCCGAGGTGAGTCTCATTCACGCATACATGTCAAAGAATGATGTGAACTTCACACGTGGAAAGCACCTTGTGCTTGATGACCCACAGACGAGGACTCGAACGACAGGTACACTGCGACGCAGGAACCGTTGTTAGGGGCCTTCGTCAAGAACGGAAAACTGACCCATGATAATGTTTCCTTTTCGGTGCTATGATTCCTTTCGAGCATTTCGTTGACGTGACTGGGACAGGCTTTTGTATGGAGCTTAGGTTGCTGAAGAAGTGGGAACGACGTTGTAGGATTGTTTGCAGTCGGGTGGGTATGATACGATGCTCTACTCAGTTCACTTGCCACGATCTGTTAGCATTGGGATTACCATATCAAGCGATGCCAGTATTAGTAGTCGATATGATATCCTAGACATGATCATCCTCGTTTCCTCTCTATATCCGCCTCTCAATCCCCCATATCCTCAACATCCATCACCCATCTGTGGACTGTGAAATCGAAATGGTGACACAATACTGGCAAGTCCTCAACCTCGACAGGCGAGAAACGCTGGGACAAGATCCATGGGGAGAGATGCACGATATATTACAGAGCGCGGCGCCTGATGGGTTGATTTATCAACTCATTGCGACTGACGATCGTGGCTCCAAGCCCCTCGACGATATCAGCCCTGTCACTGGCACCAAACTAAACAGTCTCGATAATCCCACCGATCCCAACAACCCGCCATCTAATCTGTCTTTCATCGATCCGCGCAACGACGCCACCGGCCCAGGCGGATGGTCCACCGACAGAATCGTCACCATATCCGACTACGCACTGACCTACCCTGACGGGCTGTTGACGAAATCAGAGATGGACGAGATTGAGGATATGTATCTCGACGATTCCGAGGACGAGGAGTATGAAGAAGGCGATCCTGCACCGACTCTGTACTCGTTTGCAGAAGAATGGTATGGCGCCGTGCCGGTCAAGTTTCTTGCGCGTGCGGACGTCGGTCCGAGTGCGGAAAGTGAAGAACAAGGACGGGACCCGAAAGAGGACAAAGGTCAGGGACAGGAACAACCCATCTTACACCTTCGAAATCTCGCCAAAAAACAATATGTCCGATCGGACGTTATAACACGTATCTGCCCCGAGAGAATCACTAGTCAGGTTGGAGAGGTGGATTTGAAGCCCGTGGCCCCGGGACTGGGACATGCGTTGGTCGTGTTGACGTGTTGGACTAGCGAGGTGGAGATTTTTGGTGGGGAAGAAGGAGAAGAAGAGGTGGAGGTAGGGAAGGGTACGTGGGCGGGGGACAGGATTGAGGTTAGGGTGGTGAAGAAGGGAAGTGATAAAAAGGATAAGGAGGAGTGGAAAGATGTGAGCGAAGAAGTAGTGAGCGTGTTGGATGCCGTTTGGAAGTCGCTTGCGTTTTGATTTGGGAATGGTTCCGGTTCCGGTTCTTCCGCTCTTTAGTTTTAGTCGACGTGCATTAACATACTCTTGAGCACATTCGATACATGCAAGTCCGCGTTCTGAGAGCCTACTTCTAGATGTAACCATACGTAGATATCAGTGTGAATACTATATTGCTTTCGTAGGTTGAGCGTGAGATTGCGTCCAGTCGTCCCGAATATTCTTCGCCTGCAAGAACGACCGGCGCAACGCCCACACTCGAGGTAAGGTTTAGATCGAGGTTTGTGTCATGATAGCATGGTGGTCGCGGTACCGGACGGGGTAGGACTGGGGGATTCATTCCCGGCCGTATCGGAGGGCAAATTGACGCCCCCAACCGTTGTAGACGTAGTCGCCACCGTGTTTCCTCCACCCGACACCTGATTATGGTTGCTCTTTTGTGTCAAGAGTCCACCAACAACACCGCCTACTATTGCGCCCACGACGACAAAGCACACGATCACCATGATCATCATGCCCTTTACCGTGGCCAAGAATGGCCTTCCGACCTCGCCAGCTGGGTATTCCGTCATGGTGTGTTATTGGGATATGATGATAGAGATTGTGAAGGTGTGGGGTTGAGACAATGAGTTCCGTGTGGTGGGAACGACAATAGGTGATAGATGATGTTAAGAGTGGATGAAAGATTGACGCCAATACGGGCGTTGGCGCTCGAGTAGTAGTTGGTTGGAACAAGATAGGCGTTTAAGACGACTATGGAGTCAGAGAGAGAAAGAGATGTAAAGGAAGGGAGCCTGCACTGCCCAGCGGGCCAAAGCTCCGTGCAATGCTGTATAGCTTGAGAAATCAAGGGCGGAAATAGAATAAATTGACCCGCAGCGTCAATCATGATCAGAAAAGATAAGAGTGTGAGAAGAGAGAGGGCTTTACTATAGTCCAAAGATGCATGTGATAGCGAGCGTAAAATAGACGGGCGAAGGTGCTGGTCCTGAGACCGTAGACGCTGTAAATCAGTGTAAATCCGAATGTATGCGTCTTCAAATTGGTGAAGTATAAGGTACCAATTGACCAAAGTTGTCATGTGCTATGGCGTGCAGTGCTGATATGCTTTGATCGTTCCTTCATTGTCTGCTACCTTTGTCACCTTTATCACCTACTTGTATGCCGATATAATTGCTTACCATGTGGACATCACGCCAAGACCACTCAAGTCGCCATTTTTGTGCGGGGTGTTCTTCGAAGGATATGTCAAATGTCATAACCCACACGACGCCAGTCACTCGGTTATTAATGACTGATCGGAGAATTGGCCGCAAATCCACCAATCCAGAACGCCACATTATGATCCATACATAGCCACGAATGATGGGGCCTTGGAAGAAGAGGCTGAGTTCAAGGATTGTAACGGGAAAACTTGGATGACGTGCAAGCAGCCTTCACTAGTCAGGATGAACAACTAGCAAGTAGAGCGGGTGTCAATCTTTAGAGCAACGAGGGATAGACAGATAGACATGTGTCGCCAGAGACTCCGTTCGAGTCGGAGATTGGGTTGTAGATTCTGAATGGCACCGGAGACACCGTGATGATATAGACAGGGACGCAGAGCTAATGGGTTGTAAAACAAATTTTGGTTTCAGAGGCGCAAAGACGGTCTGTGTAAAGGAAGTTGGTCGGAGGATTTAGGAACGGTCTCACGGCACTGCCCGGCACTATGCATCCATGGGAATCCGTTTCCTCCCTGACAGGTATATTTACTCATCTCGACACACAGTTTAGTGCACAGTTACGAACGTGATGAAACCGACCAACACCAACACTCTTCGTTTCTCGCATAACCGATGGGAAGATTATTACAGCGGTTTGCATAAATGTTGGCACTTTTGCAATATTTGGCCGAGGTAGATATTATTGTAAACCTAGCGTAGGGTTAGTGCTCAGTGAGCATGGTCTACCGCAAGATATCTCGCGATGTGAAGCTGGCTGCAATCCGACTCTATCAGCGTCGCCTACTACCTCTAGGGCTGATCCTGGAATGCCTAGGCATCTCAAAACGAACCTTTCATCGAATTACAAAGCTCTGGCGATCCACTGGTGACGTTGTACAGCATACATTCGGAATTCGAGGCCGCCCTCGCATCTTCCGTCGCAATGATGTTGAATACCTCAAGCGCATTATTGAACATCGCCCAGACAGGTTCCTTGATGAGCTAGAAGAACAGTTACGCACCAATCGTCTGATTTCAGCAAGTTTTTCCACTATCCTTCGAGCACTTTGCCGCGCTGGTGTTTCTTACAAAAAGATCAAAAAGA
>KN818346.1:35617-54290 GCA_000827485.1 Amanita muscaria Koide BX008
TGCAATTCGGAGATTTGAACTTTTATCAATATATCCTTCTTCTTGCTGCTAACGACATTCTCAAGCAAGTGTTCGTAATCGTTTTCACCTTCTAAAGCAAGGAGATCGGTGGAGACTCGAGGAATAGTGTAGTTGATTTGAAAATTATGCAAATTATCGAGAATCGGCTTTGAATAGAGTTTTGCAGCGTACATCTTAAGTTCTTCATAAAAGTCTATCCATGGCATATCAGAAGAAAGTTCAGTAGATGAAGCTTTTCCAGTTCGTTGTCCTTTCGGCTTCTTCATTTCGGCAGCAGAATATAACGTAAAATTATAGCGAATTTTGACTGTTTTCAATGCATGTCAATGCATACTATAGAGCAAATATAATTGACACACCTTTGCATGTTTTTTCCTGAATATTATCCCCTGCAGGCGAGCTGCACATACCGGCGCCATCATCAGACTCATCAGAGCCTGAGTTTGCGCCCTTGGGCCCCTCGAAGAAAACATCTGTTTCGGATGATTCCTCTTCTTCTTGACAATCCAAGGCTGCCAGAATCTTTGATTTGCCAGGACAGTGGACCGGTGCAAAATGGGCAGTCGATGCTTGCCACAGGTGCATCGCCCCTGCCTGGCCAGTGGCTCGAGAGGATGACTCTGGCTGCTTTCCGAGCAGCAGTTTCACTTTACGGGAGTTATTGGCCATCGGAGTTATTAGAATACAGTACGAATAAGTAGGTGAAATGATCAAGGAGCGTGTTTTGGGCGTAACCCTAGACTAAGGTCCGCGTTATCTTCTCTCGCGCGTCCCACCCGAAAGTGCCAACAATTATGCAAACAGGTGTAAATAAACAAAAAGACTCAAGAGTAGAGGAGACTCCGTAGAGCAAAAGCTCGAACGCAATGTGTAGGACTCGGAGACGGGGAGTTACATAAATAATCCTGACAATCCAACCTGCTATTGTACACATTGTCTCTATGCGTGTCGTAAATTCTATGACCTTGGCTTTGGATGGCTAACACGTAGAACATCAGGAACTTTCGGTATTTTCGCTTTTGCTATGTTGAAGAGCTGATGATGGATTAAAGCCAAGTCGTCGAAGCGGAATTCCGTTTGATGAGAGAACTTCGTTCTCATCGTATCTGGACTTGAAGTAGTTGAGTCAGCATGTCTAACCTTCTCAATACGCCAACGTACGAGGCCATCCGTCATGCGACCAATCGTGCTAATCGTCCCCACTCGTGCGATGTGCCAATCTTCAATTGGCGTTTCTCTTTTATTTATGCGTCGTAAGTGATACCGTGTGATCAGCCTGTGCAAGTGGTTAGCATGTTAGACACCACGAGGCGGAATAAAACTTGCGATCCCATGAATGAGTTCGCATGCACTATGAGATGTTGAGCATGGATTCTACTACATGCATTAGATGCTCACACTTTGGAATGACGAAGTAAATGCTGAGGAAGAGTAAGGGATCTTTGAATATGAACCACTATTCGGTTGAATAGATTCGCTCATGAGTGAAAAAGGAGTGGCTTACAACGATCAGACATATTATCACTGAAAGCCTGGGTTGACGAGGCTCTTGGTCAACAACAGACAGGAGGATGATTGGACGCTTACGTTGTCAAGGAGTTGATTTCCAGGGTGTACAGAACCGCTTTATCGATAAAATTGTGGAGTTTTCTGGTCATATATCAAAGTTCGTGCGAGTCAGGCAGGCCAATGTTGTGACAAACCTTAACGAGTCGCGACAGTTTTTCCGCAGCAGGACATATTTGAAAAGCATAACAAGCACGTCCCCGAAAGCCTCCAAGCAAATAGTAGCAGTAATGAGCCACTGTGTACAGGCGTTCTGAGCACGAAAAACGGGAACATAAATTTGACATACATTATACCTGGCCGAAAACTTTGAAAATGTTCCGAGTTGAAGCCTGATAATGGTCACAAACGCCTGCATCAGAACCGGTTACATAAAGACGGAAGCATCACTCACAACAGGGCAGTGACGGCTACATCATGTCATGTACAAATGAGTGCGAGCTGGAGCGTTGCTGCTTTGAACATACCAATTAAACCGGCTGTAAACCCATGAATACGGACCTGATAGATTCATGGTAGTGTCAGACGTACCCATGCGGACAATGGCGATGACAATCTATCCATCGCGAGGCTCTTTGTTCAAAATAGAGGGAGTGTGAGGGAGAAAAGGCTCACAATTGGCACTGTAATCCATAGGTTACCATTGCTTACTGAAGGAAGAGGTCAGATAAATGCAAATGAACTGAATGGGGTGTCCGTACGATGAAAGATACGTAGCGCGTGGAAGCTGGAAGTGGCATCATTATCAGCTTTGCCAGTGGTGTATAACAAACGAGACGGACCCATAGACTAGGACAGTTAGCACGACAGCACAGATTGATACCCCCTACTCCAAGATGTAGCACAGATTGAACTGCTTTTTTAAACAGCTTTGACGTACCATCCAAACACTGGCATGAGTCAGTTCGCAACACGAAACGCTACACAACGTGAAAGCTCACGGTACCACTGAGTCCGCCTTCAATCTGTTCCCAAAATCTTGAATCAGGTATATCCATATTACCGCGCATAAACACCCAGTGTGTAGTATGTCCAGGGTCCTGCCAGTGCCCACGTTAAGAAGAGGTTCTCGAGTATGCCACGGTACCGTACCATACAGCGATAACCTGTAAGATATGAGGAAAGAATGTCAATCAATAGGCAAGATCGACATACCCATCCCTTGAGGAGTCTTGAATCTTCGGGATACACTCTCAGGTAGACTACTACCTGGAGTGTATTCATACCGGAAAGGCTGTACCAAGTGCTCAACATCATTTTGTTCACGGTTCCAAGCACTTACAAACTGGCCAGCAGGGAACCAAGAACAAGACCGCCATAGGCTTCAGCGATATTGACGCTCATGGTTGCCAAGAGTACCCCTCGGCGGTGGAGACTGGCGCACTACGTGGTCTTATTTAATGATAAAATTATATTTAGTAACGGAATCAGAGTTGGGTTCTCCCAGTCTGCATATGGCGTCCCCTTGCTTCCAGAACAATAACACTGAAAGGAGATTGGACGCAATGCCCATCAGCAGTAGGGTACGGTCTGTTTGTCTTTTGGTGTACTCCAGTGCCTAGAAAAACAAATTACGCGAGTGATTATCACCATTTTCTCCTCTCGCATGAGGTTAATTCAGACTAGTCTGGCTCACAGACCGTCAGTATTCCTGAAATGTATGATTGAGTTGCGTTACAATCACTTTCCGCATACCTGTGGAAAAATGTACTTCCCCATCTGAATTCCCAGCTTTGCAATTGCCTCCAAGTACCGGTAACGCGATAGTTGGCTTTTTAAGCTTGCCGTCAGCTTGCCGTCTCGGGAAAGGGTTTAGGAAATTGATTGCTGAGTTTGAATCGGCGCGTGATTTTGGAATTTCGTATTACTCCTACGCGTGACGTTTTCGTGTTCTTCTCCGCCGCCATACTATTGAATCTTTCATGTAGAAACTCTCTGGGACCACATTGAATCAGTATCTACAGCTATCGATAGGTGAGACATGTGTGCACAAAGCCAAAGCTTACTAGTTAAAAATAGCATCATCGCTGATTGTCGATCGACCATGTGGGTTATTCATTCCTCGAATAAAGACCCTGAAATAGGTCGGATTTGAAATTTGCACCGAGCCAGAATGTTGTCATTCACGGCACACCACAAATTCTGTACGCTATGAAGTACAATGTACGTCAGTTCCGCACGTGTTTGTCCACTCAGTCGTCATCCAGTCCTTTTTTTTAAAAAGTCGAGAAAGCCCGAAAGATTTCCCGAGAAACGCGGGCTCTCCTCCACCTGCCTTTTATGGTACTGCGAGCGGCAGAGAGCTTGGGGCTTAAATAAACCTGAATTTCATCAAAATCATATTTATCAGTAGGGGCACCACATGGCCTTCGACAAAGTCTGTGGAGAACATTGACGTGACCAGTACGTGACCGCGACATTCAATTCTTATCGGTAACCATTCTCTACTCTCGCCGACAGTACTTTAACTGCATAATTGCCGACAAATGTGTACACGCATCGTAAGCAAAGCCGCGTCGACGCCCATTGTTGCAAGTAACCTGTGGGCAAAACACCTTGTTCCGGTCCGAGTAGCATTGCATTTCGACCATATGTGCTCTTGTTCCTGGCTCCACCAGCATCCATGGACCTTACATCACCATAGCAATATCCAGAAATTCAATCAAGCAATGAATGTCAAAGCACGCCTTTCAACAAGTTTCCCAACTCGATTACAGGTTTTCAGTATGCATCTAAGTGATTGTTACTATACAAAGGGACGTATAAACCGAGACCGTGTATGAGGAATCTAAATGTTCAAACTCTATCCGTTGTTACAGCTGCACAAGCTGTTGGACTCCTTTCGACTTAGGACGCTTGCGCACGGTTCGGGTATCGGGGACGCGGGGAGTTATTCTTCTCCGCATATCGCCCAGAGTTCGGCGACCTTATAGCGCTTGTTTGCTACGTGGAAGTACAAGTATCCTCGAACAAAGTCTTCGAACGCCTGTAGAGCTTCAGCGCTCCCAGAAAGGATGGATGTAACTTCCTTGTACGTTTCCACCGTCTCATCTGCGAGCTGTTGGAGGACCTCTATCTTGGTCTTTTTGCTGCTCTCTGCCATAGTGGAAACGAAGTTTATGGATTCACCGGCAAGTTCCTCTTTGTAGAAAGAAAAAATGTCACTATTGAATGCGGTAAGTAAGCGACCAATGACATGGGTAAAATAACGACTCACTTGATGACGTTGACATAAGTCATGCATCCTGGGATTGCCTATGGGACATCAAGCTATCGTCTAGTTTGGACTCTGGACCACGTACCTCCATATAAGACCTCAGAGAAATTCCTCTCGGGAAAGCTAGCATCGCGCACATTCTAGAGAGACCTGCCAGATTTTTCATGAAAACTGGGAAATCTTTTGCATGTGTTGCCTACTCCGTTCGATCAGAGGCAATAAGAAGGGGATCTATTCACAAACACCTACGGGATTCTTTTGCAGCTCGTATTCCCACACCAAGCCCACGAAGAAGTCCATGCCTGACTGCAGCAACGTTTCCGCAGCGAAGGGCTCAAAGTACTTTGGTAATTCTCGCAACAGCGAGTCGTAAGCGTCTACTAAAGGATGTCCGTGTTTCGCGCCATTGACGTATCGATGACAGAAGTTCTTGAGTAAGTCGATGTCGTTGTTGCATGTGTCCTCGCATGCAGCTGCAGTCGCACCCCATATTGCGACATAAACGCGGGTCTCATATTCCAGGTGACCATACGATATTGCGCCCAAGTCGACGCCAGTATGAAAGAATCGTCCAAGACTAGCTTCGCCCTCCAAGGGTATACCCCGCTCTATGGCCGCTGCCCGACAGTCAGCGTAAAAGGCGGGATCTGTTTCGACTATATTGTATGGGATGTCAAGTCGGGCAAGAATGGACTCGCAGACATTCTTGATGTTCCTTGCGTAAGTCTTAGTATCCCAGATCAGCCCCATTCTCGACTTTATCGCTATCACCCTACCTGTTCCATTGCGTTTCACAGATGAAGTTCGATGTAGATGTGAGTGTTGGGACATCCTGCTCGTTCCGTTGCCTTTTTATGTCTTTCCTGGCAAGGTTCACTAAGCCTCATTAGGATGGACACACCATTCTTGAAATGAAAACATTTTACCTGTCCGATGCATGTCATGCATACGTTGAGCACAGGAGCGTCAACACGAATTGCCGGCAGAGCATGCATATGTCAATAACTTGACTGATTGGCAACAATGCAGATCGACGATCTTTGGGCTCTGTCTCAAGCGAGGAGTACACAGCAAAGCTGATACGTGATCGGAGCCATACGATAGTTCTGTCGGGAGTAAGTAGTTATAGTATTACTTACGACATCGTTATAGATGTGAATCATTGATTGTACATCCATCTATCAGAATACCCTCGTTGGCCGAAATTGCCGAAGTTCTTCCATTACTTGCGTCTACCAAGGGTTAACATCAAGAAACAGATGGCATCCTCGTTATCGATTTCCGACTTGAAAGTTGAACGTTGACAGCCGAAGGTCAGAAGCAAATCCCTCAAAACTCGGTCCGAGAATAAGCGCTGGTGAAGATGACAGAATGACACGATGATTTTTGTTTCGTCCTGTATTAACGGACACAGAGTGACATATTTTGAAAGCACAGCAATCGGTTTGTTGTCTAACGTGGCAAGTGAGATAGTGAGAAGAGTTGTCGGGCTAAAGACAGCCCCGAGCGCCACGAGAAAAGGCCGGCATCATTTATGTCATCCGTATCTTACCTATCTTTTCAGGAACCGATAACCATAAAGGATCGCCTGCGTCTTCGACGTACAACCATGCGAAATTGTGGCATCCATATGTACGAATTTCTATTACAGTTCTTTCTCAACCCGTTCCTTGGTCAGGATATTCCAATCCATCGTGTTCTTGAGATTCAGTCATTCAGAGACGGGTGCTGCATGAACAATCCCTTCAGAGATCTTCATGACTGGTGACAATATGTAGGCTCTGCTGCCTTTGGAACTTCCAAAACTGAGATTCAAAACGCCATTAGAGTGCTGCTGTGCCGATTGGAAGATAGGCATCTGTCAAGGTTTACTTTCCAACGCCGAGTACTTACTTTCTGCCGAGATTTCTGTAGGGGCTTGTCTCGTCTCGCGGCCTCGTGTTACGAAATCTGCATCGTCGGACAAAGTGCAATGGCCCATGAAGATCCTGCATTATCGATGACCAAAGTCTTTGCCGAATAACCGTAGCCATCTCGAAACGGGAACATTTGCGAAAGGTTTAGGCTGAGTAAGTCATTAAACTATCCTCGGTGGCTCTATGCTAACATTGGCTAGATCCCCACAGCTCTGGAAATTTGTATCGCTTGCAAGCGATGTGATAATGCGCGTATCCTCTGGCGAATTGTCTGAACGCTTCTAGCGCCTCAGGACTGTGTTCAAGAACAGCTACTGATTCCTCGTATGCTTTCACCGCCTGGTCCGCCGCCATCTGAAGTGCCTCTAGCTTCGTACATCCCTTTGATCGTGCTTTGACGGAAATGTAGTTGTTGGACTCGTTGACGAGTTCTTCTTTGTAGAATGAGAGGATATCGCTGTCGAATCATGATTAAGGTGTTTTTTGTCGTCAAAAAAATATTACTTACTTTACATATTGGACGAATTCAATGACTGATGGTATTGACTTTCGGGCATATTAGATCAATATTGAAGGTTGTTGTGAATGAAAACGCATACCTCCATCCAGGATCTCAAAGGTGTCCCGTCTGGGAATATCAGAATTGAATAGAGACGGCTAATTCCTGTCAAATCCCTCAAGAAAGTTGGGAACTGTGTCGAAGGCCTCTTCAAAGCCTAAGAAATTCGCGGTAAGACATGGAGATAAAAAAAGGTCACACTGACCGGCTTCTTTAGCAACTCGTATTCCATAACAAGGCCCACACAAAAGTCAAGCGCAGACTGAAGCATCGCTTCTGCCGCGAACGATTCAAACCTATCAGGCAACTGTCGGGTGAGCATATCGTAGCTGTCCACGATCGGGTGTCCGTGTATTTTCCCAGTAATGAACCGTTGTGTAAAGGTTTTCAACAAATCCACGTCGTTACTACACGCGTCTTCCAGTCCAATAGCCGCTGCAGTGTACAACGCAGTGTATACTTGCGTATCGTAGTCCAAATGACCGTATGCCAATGCTGCAATGTCGGATCCATAGCCGAGATATGGCAGAATGCTTTTCTTGTCGTCCAACGGGATGCCCATCTGTCTCGCTGCTTTACAGCAGTCGTCGAAAAATGTTGGATCGACTTTGCGGGTTTCAAAAGGGACATGGACTCGGTTCAAAAAGTCTGCGCAGATGTTTTTGATCTCGCGAGCGTATGTCTACAAGTAAGCAAGAGATTGTTCAGGTGTTTTTGCACGTCAATAAATTTTGATTGTCGACTTGCCTGTTCCATGGTAGTTCAGTGAGTTTGAACGAAGAGTGGGATGTGATTGGAGTGTTCTTGTTGGGATTTTCGACACATCGATGTGGTCTCTTTTATAGGGACTCGGGGAAGGCTAACCACACAGCGAACACCAAGAAACAGATGACCAAGTATCCTCGTTGTCGATTTCCGACTATGCAGCCGAAGCTCAGCAGCGAATTCCTCAAAACTCGGTCTGAGAATAAGCGCTGGTGAAGATGGTTTTCGTCCTGTATTAACGGACACAGATGTTGAAAGCACAGCAATCGGTTTGTTGTCTAAGCATTCCAGTTGGTAACCGCGTGGCAACCTGTGGCAAGTGAGATAGCGAGAAGAGTTGTCGGGCTAAAGACAGCCCCGAGCGCCACGAGAAAAGGCCGGCATCATTTATGTCATCCGTATCTTATCTTTTCAGGAACCGATAAACACTAGATGTAGAGAAGCATTACATATTCCCTTGTATTGAAATCTCTCCCAAGCGCCTAAGTTTTCCACAACTCAGACAAGGGCAGACCCATTCAGTAAGTAGTCTAGTAGCTCTTCATTTCCGACACGCTGTTCACTTGCTTTGTTCTGAAAATGCAAGTTATTTAAACAGACGGGGCAGCTGATCTATATCCGAATCTTTGAAATTACAGATCATTTGTCGCCAATGTCTTTATCCAAGTCGTTTACAACCAATCCAAGTATAGAATTTGCAATGGATTGAGTCATGCGAAAAAAAATGACCGAGCTTTGAAAACGAGTATCCACAACTCCAGGAACCTATTAGTACTACTTGACTTTGGTTCATCTATCCCTACTGATGCTACGTATCCCATACCAATATGCTCATCTTGAGCACGCTTGAAAAAAAAAAAAAGTAGAATGAGGGTATTCAAAGGAAATTGGATTGTATATGAGTGAATCGTGATGAATGATTGTCAAAATCAAAGATGCAGGGGAAGAAGAAAAAAATAGCCCCAGGGCCCAGATGCACGACCCGAAAGAAGAAAGGAACCTCTCACATTAATTCACCTATATCACTCAATAATCCCTTCCTGTCCCACTTGCGCACCGCTGACCCCACTCGCCGTGCTCACCATCGACATCCTCATCCTATCCGATAACAGCCCGTCCCCATTGGCATGTAGATGAAGCGTCCCACCCGCTTTCTCGCTCCTCTCCAACAGGTATTCCCATCTCTCCCGTTTCTCCTTTTCCGTGAGAGTACCGTTGCTGTTGGATATCGAGGGCGAGGAATCCGCTGTTCTTGGTCTCCTCATCCTCGTAGCCACAGGAATGGTGGGGGGCTTGTCTTGGTTGCCAGTATTGCTCCTCCCCTTGAGCAGCGAATTTTTGCGCAGGAGCCTGCGGGGCTGAGGAAGCGATGATGACGACTCCAATTCGCCTTGCTTGTTGTCGTCGCCGTTGCCACCGTTCCAGAAAAACCCACCCTTCCCACCACCGCTGATGCTCACACTTCTTGCTTTCGCTGACGAAACGGATGATGCTGTGGATGGTCGCCTTGAGCTCTTAGTACGCCTCTTTTCGGTACCGCTAGCAGGACTAGAAGAAAGGCTAGAGAAACTCAGTTTTCTGAACAACGTGCCAAGTGCACGAGGTGGAGCTGCGGCTGCTGATGGTGCTGGTACCGGGGATGTTGTACTAGACGCCACCGCTACTACGTCTGCTGCATTCTCCGAGCTCTTCCGGCGAGTAGGCGAAGAAAGCGACTTTGTCCAAGAGCGCGGAGATGGAAGAGCCGTATTACTCTGACCATCCTTTGACGAGGAGGAGGAAGAGATCAGCGCAGAAGCCGATCTCACTGCCGACAAGGATCTTCTTTTTCTCGACCCATCTCTCCCGTTCTTCTTCCTCGAATCTCTCCCGTCATCGCCAACTGCAGAGAAACTGGCTCTGCCAAGTATGGGAGACGACGTTTCTTCCGTGCACCCCTCCGCTCCGATTTGTTTCCCCATCACTCTCCCGAATGTAGATGGAGCCGGGATATCGTCCACGGTAGTACGTCCACGGTATACGGGAGATGAAGAGACGGGAGAGGCGGGGACGTCCATGCTTGCGCTTCTTTCCCACTTTTCTTCTCTGGATAGTTCCTTTTCCTTCTCCCTCCGGCTCTCCTTCTCCTTCGTCCTCCTCCTAGGAGGAACAGGCAAAGACGGCAACTCTTGCTCAGGCGAACGAACAATAGCCCACGGTTCACCTCCTCCACCAAGACTTCTCGACCTCAACCCATCCAACTTGTCCAATTCCGACTTGTCCCACTTTTCCACTCTTTCCAACAACCTTTCCCATTTATCCACCATTACTTCCCGCTTGTTCACTTTTTCCACCATCACGGTACTGTCCTCCAACTTGTCTTTCAACAACAACGAACCAGTCGACCGATTATTAATAGACCGATTAACCCGTTTAGGTCCGAGTCCCGGGTCTCCATCCCGGCGGCCCAAAGAAGAGTGAGGGTGAGGCGGTGGATAAGAGAAAGAACCGTTTCCACTTTGCCCGTTATGCCCGTTTATATGCCCAATAGCAGGCAAGGAAACAGGACTATTACTCGTCGCCGCCTGATCGACATCACCGGGCAAAACATGCTCGACTCCCCATTTGTTGGTGTCGTCTTCTCCGTTGAGGGTTGCGGAGAGTTCGAGTGGAGGAACGATGTGTTTATCTAGCGGGTATGGGTGATTGTTGTTGTTGGTAACAGTAATATCCGTCGGTATGGGTGCCGTATTATGATTATGATTATGATTATTATTCCGATGATTAGAATTATTCTTCTTGTTCCTCGTCGGCGTCGTGTGAGCGTGATTGTTGTAGTCATGGCGGTCGTGATGATGACGTCGACGACCCAACGAATCCAGTGAATCCAACGAATTTGATCTCGATCTCGACATTGACCGGCTTCTTCTTCTTCCACTCTGCATAGCCAAAATCCCCATCGAACGAGAATGAGAACAGTCTGACGAGAGACGGGGTGAAGAAGCCGCAGAAGAAGATTGAGATAGAGTAGTTTTACCCGTTCCTGGTCTCGACGAAGAAGAAGAAATAGAGGAGATTTGTGTTGTTGTTGATCTGACAGGCGTTGAAGGCGTTGAAGATGCTATTATGGACATTGAAGGCATAGAGGGTATAGACGGAATTGGTATGCACGATATAGAGTACTTTGCTGATTTCGGTTTTGACACTTTCGACGACGCTGTGATTGATGGGTAGTGTGGAGGCGTTGAGGGTATCGTGGGTATCGTAAATAGCGCCGGAACGTCTTGCACGGCAAACTCCCCTTGCGCCGCCGCCGCCTCCGTATTAGTCCCTTCGTTGTTTTTCATCTTCTCGTTCTTCCCACTCTTATCAGCCTTGTCAAGCCCAGTCGCTGGCGCACCAAAACCCAAACTCGAAGCCAAGCCGGAAGCAATAGATGGTTTCCTTCTTAATAACCCCATGGACGAAATCCGTGACAAGATTCTCTTTTTGCTTGGCGCTGACGGTGACGGTGACGGTGTATGAGGAGTAGGAGGAGATGAAGAAGAATTCGTGGAAGATGAGGAGAATTGCCCTGGAGAGAGCGGAGAAGGGATAGAAGGAATAGGAGACGAAGCAGATCTGCTATCTCTATCTCTCCGGTGGTGTTTCCTAGACATCTGTGTGTATGAGGTGAGTATTACCAGTAGAAGTGAAAGGGGAAAAAAGGCTTACATTCAAACCGGGCTCACTAGACGACACAGAAGCAGGTGAAGAAGGCGAAGAAGCTACGGAAGGCGGCAACAATACGTTCGGATTTTGTAGATGGTGGTTTTGCAGATCTTTGGGGATAGCAGGTACTGGAGGAGGAGGCTCATGATCGTGGTTGAACGTGTTGAATGCTGATGCTGATGCTAATAGTGCTGGCCCTGCACACGACTCTCCATGCGACGCGTGAGAGGTATGTGAGCTGCTGGCAACGAGTGACCCATACGACCCATGGGACTGGTGCGAAAGCGGAAGACTCTCTTCGCTGTAGTTCGACAACTTTGTCACTCTCAACTGCGCCGCGCGCGAAAGCGACCTCGGTGGTCCACCGATCCCACCACCACCACTAGCTGCACCAGCAACACCCCTGGCGGCCGGCGCCTTACCAGACAACGAAAACGAGGGAGAATGGAGGGTGTATTTGTCTCTCAGTCCACCTGTGCTGATTCGTTTCATGAGTTTCCAGATCTTGTTCCCGCTTGCAGGTTTAACCTCTTTATCACGAGAGTCTTTGGGGTGCTTCTGAGGTTCTTTGGTGGCGTTTACGTGCTCATTGCCACTGACATGAACATCCTCGTTGTCGTTGTCGTTGTCATGGTTGTCATCGTAGTCGTCGTCGTCGTCGTCGTCCCGGTCTGCCCTCTGGTCCTTCTTCCCCTCGGCCAGAGGAGACGGAGAGCCCAGGGCGGAAGGGGGCAATGTCCTGCTGCTCGTGCTCTGTGTCGGTTGTCGAGGTTTAGACTTGACCAACCTCCCATTGAGAACTTTCGGTCCGCGTCCTGGTGGTGGTGACTCGAAGGTGCTGTCGAAAGAGGTTGGTGTGGGTGGTGCGCTGGGTATAATGGAACTGGGCATGCCAGTTCTGAGTGAACGGTTTATTAATAAATACGTGTAAATTCAATGTCAACGTTATCCATACAAGACCCTGCAGCCGGTCCCGCCCATCCCACCCATGCTCAGCCCACAATCGGTCTCATCGGTATGGGCGCAATGGGAAGAATGTATGCTCGGGTTCTGAGCAGCGCTGGTTGGAAAAAGTATCCGTTCTCTTCTTTTTCCGTTTTTCTTTGCGCAATTATTTTTTCTTTTGACAGGATCTATGTGTGTGATATACCCTCGAAATACGATGGCCTCAAACGGGAATACGCAGGTGTGTGTCATGTTCGGAGAGGGGAAAGCATCTAAATCAGACATGACAGATTCACCGGGTATCAAAGTATTCCAAGACGGACACGCTGTTTCACGAGCATCAGACTTTATCGTCTATTCTGTCGAAGCCGAACACATCGACGACGTCGTCAAGCAATTCGGTCCCTGTGCGTCTCTCTCTCTTATCTCACACCCTTCACCAACCAACTACTCGTCAGCAACAAAACTACACGCAGTAGTAGCGGGCCAAACTTCCGTCAAAGCTCCAGAACGTGACGCATTCGAGAAACATCTCCCACAAGACGTTCATATCGTTTCCTGTCACTCTTTACATGGACCAAACGTGTCTCCAGTCGGACAGCCTTTGGTGCGTTGATACTACCCCCGCTCAACCCCCGCTCACAATCCCAGGTCATAATCAAACACCGCGGACCCACAGAAGCGCTCACTCTAGTCGAAAACATCCTCCGTTGCTTTCGATCACGCTACGTCTATCTCTCGTATGAAGACCACGACCGTGTCACCGCAAACACTCAAGCTGTCACTCACGCCGCCTTCTTGAGGTGCGTTTGCGTTGTCAGCAACTTCTTTCTTCCGACACCTACCCTAGCATGGGAACAGCATGGGCAGCGTCCCAATCCTACCCATGGGAACAAGGGCTGTACGTCGGCGGATTAGAAACTGCCAAAGTCAACCTCACGCTGCGCATATACTCGAACCAGTGGCACGTATACGCCGGTTTAGCCATTCTGAACCCAAGTGCGCGTGTACAGATCGACCAGTACGTGTACCGATGTCTTTCCCTTCACTCGCTCTCACGCACGCATGTAAAAAGGTACGCGAAAAGCGCAACGGAACTGTTCAAACTCATGCTTGCTGGAGGGAACGGAACTGAAGAAGACAAGAAAGCGTTCGGAGCGCGTGTAGAGTGGGGTGGAAAAGTCATTTTTGGATCAGGCGGCGAGAAGAAGAAACGTCGGCCGATTTTGCTCTCTGAAGACGTTTTGGATAGGTTCAGTCTCGGAAAGTTTAACCACCTCGGTAGTAACAACAACGACACCCAAGGCGGAACAATCCCCCCAACACGCTACCGTCCCAACTCCCACCTTTCCCTTCTCGCCATGGTGGATTCCTGGGCGCATCTGATCATCAATCCCTACATCCACCTCTCACTCGCCGCCACGCCCCTGTTCCGACTTTTCCTCGGTGTAGCCGAACACCTGTTCCTCTCCCCTGAACTGCTGTCCACCTCGATCCACTCGGCATTACACGACACCTGGCATAGAGCAGACGATCTCGAGTTCGTCATCGCGGCTAGGGGATGGAGTGAGGCTGTGAGTTTGGGCAATTTTGAAGGATACAAGTGGAGGTTTGAACGTACGAAAAGATTTTTGGACAGTAGGTTCGAGGAGGGGGTTAGAGTTGGGACGGAGATGATCAAGGCGTTGATGGAAACGGAGGTTGAGAGGGAGAAGGAGGAGGAAGGGGAGGGAGCACAAGAATAACATGTGATGTTTCCGACAAATACGGGTTCTTTGATTCTAAGTATTTTGATTCCAGATTTTAGTCTGGAAGGGGGCAGAAGTAGACCTAATATATCAGATGATAACCAAGTCGATCTGATTGATTTGCGTTGTGGAGTAAAAGCCCATCTCGATTGTTGTGCTACATCCGTTTTACCGTCGAAACTTCACATTTTGTCAAAGCATTCCTCATATTTCATACAATCCCATTCCCAACTGTCTGCTATATCACAGTAAGTAGGTTTTATACAAAAACTCCTCTCAATAAAATTTCTCGGCTTTTTCGGCCAAGATCTAGAATATAATTCTAGCAATTGTCGTACGACAGCATAGGCGCTAGCTTCTTATGTGATTTGAATGAATACTTACATAATTAGGAAGCGAGGTCTGACCGCCAGGGTCGAGTTGTAATTGAACTAAAATGACTGATGGTTATACCGAACGATTTCTTATCCCGGGGAAAGAGCAGTGCGGTGTTCTGATATCCAATTGCGAATGCACTGTCACGAGGGGGCTGGAGGGTATCCAGGTTATCATTGAACGCTTGGAAGAAATTCGAACCTTGGCGTCTGATGGGAATATGTATACAGTGGAGCATTTGAAAATACGTAAGTGATGGCCAATGAGATTTGATTGAATCACTGCACGGTATGATGCGAGGTGATGCAGTTACGGTCCCTGACACCTGTTGCTGCATATATAAACCCCCAAACCTTTCTCTCAAAACATCCCTTGGCAGCCTTACTTCTCAATCATGGTTTTCAACTTAAAGTACATCACTCTCGCTGCTCTTTTTGCTGTCGCTCTCAGCCAGACTGCTCCCCCTCAGTGTGTTTTGGATTGTAGTCAGACTGCCCTCGGATCCGCTACTAACAAGACGTGCACGTCCATGTAAGTGTTCGCGCATTATGTTTGGTTTCGAACGATGAGTTGATAAATCTGTTGTTAGTGCCGATCCATGTGTCTGCACAGACACCGGTTTCAAAACTGCCGATGGTGCTTGTCTGCAGGCGAACTGTACGGCAGATGAGCAGGCTACCGCTGCTCAGTTAGCGTCTGAGCTCTGTGGTATGTGTCATTTTTTATGTTGTTGACTGTGCTCACGATTCGCTTAGGTGGCGGCAACTCAACCTCCACTGATACCTCGTCCAGTACAGACTCTGCCACCAGTAGTATGAGCGGGAGCATGACCATGAGTGGGAGTGGGAGTATGTCTAGCAAGCCCGCGGCTACGTCCAAGTCAAGCTCCAGCACTGGTTCTAGCTCCGCAGCGAACCCCACCAAGAGTAGCGGAGCTAATGCCCAAGCCGACCTTGGTTTCCTTACCCTCGGAGTTGCCGCCGCTGGCGCCGTAGTTGGTGGCTTGCTTCTCTGAAGCTAGCATCGCTGAGGTGTTAACGTTAACTTCTGAAGATATCTTTTGGGAGCGTTAAAAGTTTATAATTACGCCACGTGCATGTAGTTCAGCGGCCATCGATCAAACAGTATTCCCTAATATGAATCGATCAACTTGAATGTTTTGATTTTGCTGCATTAGTCGCACTGGTTTCTGAGAGTTTTCTGCGTGAACAGAAGAAAGGAGCCGACTACACCGCCCTAGGTTATGACACTATACTTGAGTCGAGTTGCTTTGTACATACGTTTTCCCTTCATGTCTTCAGGCATGCGATTTGAAATTCAGACACCTAGAACTTACTATACTTAATAAAGGATGATTGACGTACTTATTACACTGATTCAAAACGGGAAGGCATTTTCCCATCACCCGGACAGTGCGGAGCTACTGCCAGCCGTCGCCATTTGTTGATTGGGATTCGTGGTCAGCCACTCGTACGCTGTCTGCCAACCATCTGGTGTCTTATCGGTCCAAGCCACCAATTCGGAATTTCGGATCCAGCTGAGCTCGATATATCACCTGCATCTGTGCGCTGCAAAGTAACGAAGTGGATACATTGGAGCCTACCATGCGAACAGAGGAGATAGTGCGGCAAAAGAGGAATAAAAACGTCAAAACTTTGCGTCATGGGACGTCGTTCTGGAGTCCGGACGGCAGACACATTACCGTTCACAAAACAGACAGGTACACGAAGCGACACAGCTGATTCGATCCGATCTCAACTGGAGATCCATCTTCCAACTGTGGAAGAAGCACATTACATACGTAAGTAATGGGAAGCGGAATGCACCGGATGATGTGTGTTGCGGCGTACTTATATAAATCCCCAAACCTTCCTCTCGAACATCCCCCTGGTTACATCTCAACCATGGTTTTCAATATCAAGTACATCACTCTCGCTGCCCTTTTCGCTGTCGCTCTCAGCCAGACTCCCCCTCAGTGTGTTTTGCAATGTAGTCAGGCTGCCCTTGGATCCGCTACTAACAAGACGTGCACGTCCTTGTAAGTGTTCAAACATTATATTTGGTTTCGACCAATGTGTTGATAAACTTGTGTGCTGCTAGTGCCGATCCATGTGTCTGCACAGACACCGGTTTCAAAACTGCCGATGGCGCCTGTTTGCAGGCGAACTGTACGGCAGCTGACCAGGCTGCCGCTGCTCAGTTGGCATCTACGTTCTGTGGTATGTGACATTTTTCATGTTGTTGACTATGCTCATGATTCGCTTAGGTATCGGCAACACAACTTCCTCTGGTACCTCCGCGGCCAGTACAGGCTCTGCCAGTGCTTCCGGGATGAGTAGTATGAGTATGAGTGGGAGCATGAGTATGAGTGGGAGCATGACCATGAGTGGGAGTGGGAGTATGTCTAGCATGACCGTGGCTACGTCCGGGTCAAGCACAGGTGCTGGTTCCAGCGCCGCAGCGAGCCCCACCGGTAACGGAGCTAATGCCCAAGCCGACCTCGGTTTCTTTACCTTCGGAATTGCCGCCGCTGGCGCCGTAGTTGGTGGCTTGCTTCTCTGAGGCTGACACTGAGGTGTTAACTTGCGAGGATCTCTTTTGGGAGCGTTAAATGTTGTAAAAGTTTATACTTACGCCACATGCATGTAGTTGAGCGGCCATCAGTCAAACAAAGTTTGCAGTATTCCCTAATGGTTATTCCCTGAAGAGATCAATGTTTCGATTTTCTCCATTAGTCGCATCATTTTCTGAGGTATGAAGGGAGCCGACCACACCGCCCCCTAGGTTAGCTCTCGATACTTGAGTCAAGTTGTTTGTTCAGCCTGGTGGACGGAGTACATACACTTTCCCTTCATGTTTTCAGGTTCCTGGCATGTGATTTGAAACTCAGAGACCTGGAACTTACTATAATACTTAACGGGGATGATTGACGTACTTAACACTGAAAGAATGGTTCAAAACGGGAAGGCATTTTCCCATGCATCCGGACTTGTGCTGCGGAACTATTGCCAGCCGTCGCGATTTGTTGTTTGCAATTCGTGGTCAACGACTCGATCGACGATGTCGATGAGTGTTGAGGAAGAAGCGTTGTGGCAGTTTTTGCTGGAGAATCATCAGCCTCATCAGTGTATCGCCGATCGCTGATACGACCTGCCGACTTGTCTTCCAGTCTCGCTCCCTCTCTCGAATGCGCTCAGCCTCGTCACTAACTACAAAAGAAAGAATTATTATCACATTGACAGTGGGAAAAGGACGAAAATAAGTGGTTGGACAACCATTGTCCTGTTGGGCGGGATCCGTTTAATATCCAGGCGTCGTCACATCATACTTGCACATGTACACGCATGTAGCGTTTCATGGTGAGTTTGCGACTCTATTCATCTTGCTATGCGAGTGTGGAAGGCCAACCGATGATGACCGTAGGTCAAGAAAGTGTCGTGTATGTCATAGTATGCGGGAATCTCGCGGATTTGGGTCCGTGACCATGAAAATGGAGCCAGGTAAGACAACCGTGATTAAAGCAGGCACTCGACCACAACCTGAGCGCAAGATAGCTTAGCACTTGCAGATGTATGTACCATGCGAACGCGAGGGCCAGAGGAGATAGTGCGGCAAAAGACTTTAAACTTTAAAACGTCGAAACTTTGCGTCATGTGACGTCCCTACCAAAAAAGGAGTTTGGCCCTGCTGGAGTCTGGACGGCAGACACTCACACACTACCATTCACAAAACAGACAGTACTCCATGACCAAGTAAATATACGAAGAGATACAGCCGATTCGATCCGATCTCAACTGGAGATCCATCTTCCAACTGTGGAAGAAGCACATTACATACGTAAGTAATGGGAAGCGGAATGCACCGGATGATG
>KN818346.1:56025-71370 GCA_000827485.1 Amanita muscaria Koide BX008
CCTTTTCGTTGTCGCTCTCAGCCAGGCTCTCTCTCAGTGTATTTTGCAATGCAGTCAGGCTGCCATTCCACACGCTACTAACAAGACTTGCACGTCCTTGTGAGTGTTCGAACAATGCATTATGCTTGGTTTCAAACGCTGAGTTGATAAACCTATGTGCTGCTAGTACCGATCCATGTGTCTGCACAGACTTGGGCTTCCAAACTGCCGATGCCGTCTGTTTGAAGTTGAACTGTACGACAGCTGACCAGGCTGCCGCTGTTCAGTTAGCATCTGCGCTCTGTGGTATGTGACATTTTTCCTGTTTGTTAATAATGGTTCATGATTCGCTTAGGTGGTACCAGCAACACAACCGCCACTGGTACCTCTGCGGCCAGTACAAGCTCTGTCCCCAGTGCTTCCAGTATGAGTGGGACAATGACCATGAGTGGGAGTGGGAGTATGCCTAGCATGACCGTGGCTACGTCCAAGTCAAGCTCCGGCACTGGTTCCAGCTCCGCAGCGAGCCCAAGCACGAGTAACGGAGCTAATGCCCAAGCCGACCTTGGTTTCTTTACCCTCGGAGTTGCCGCAGCTGGCGCCGTAGTTGGTGGCTTGCTTCTCTGAGGCTGGCATCTGTGAGGTGTGAACGTTATCTTCTGAGGATTTCTTTTGGGAGGGTTAAATGTTGTAAACGTTTGTACTTACGCCACGTGCATGTGGTTGAGCGGCCGTCAATCAAACCAAGTTTGCAATATTCCCTAATATATTCCCTGAACCGACGTTTGATTTTCTCCATCACTTAGTCGCACCGTTTTCTGAGGTTGTCGGGTGACGCGGTGACGAATGTACAGCATTTTCTACACCGCCCCCTAGGTTATGACATGGATAAGACTGGATTGCTTTCGATACTTGAATCAAGGTGGTGGACAGGAAGTACTTATCCCCACCTTCATGTGTTCCTGGCATGTTGAAACTCAGACACCTAGAATTTACTAACGGGGTGAATGACGTACTTAATGGCACTGAAAGAATGATGAAGGCATGATCACGGTACACGACGCGAAGCATCAGATATGTGTAAAGTGGATGGAATGTTTTCCTGAAGTGGATATGCAGCGGAGCTTTCCGGGGTAGTCACGCGCACGCATTCGCCAGCGCACAATACAAGTGGGCAGCGGGCGGCGACAGTGCGATAATCAGAGCGGCAACGAAGTACTTATAGTTCCCTGGTTCGCATTGATGCTGCGATAGATGGCAGTTTGGCAACGATGACAGTAACAAGAATCCTCTGTTGTGTCGTGACGCGTGACGTGACCTCGACTGTCTTTTGTACCATGACCATCACAGCTTTCAGTTATATGTCTTCCCACAAGTCGACAGTGAGACAGTAAGCAAGTGTGTCGTCAGTGAAACTGCCAACCTATAGCGAACGTGATGCATACCGAAGGTCGAATACCGAAATGCGCTAGGACAGCAAGTCGGAACCAGATTCTCACCGTGGGTCGCTCAGCTCTGACTGGAGCTGCAGTCCTGCCTAATACGGTCATACTCAACAATCTTTGACAGTAAGTATATACAACATCATCGCCTTTTACTTCTATCCTAACCACTACCTATTCTTTACTCTCTCGACCAGCCTTTATGGAAAACCTCTCCCAGCGCAAATATCGTAACCAGTAGCTTTATCACGCCTTCCCCCATCCAGTGCTGCTGGAACTAGTGCCTTAGTCTCCAACATCGTCGGCGGGAACTCGAGCACGACAACTTCGATAATTTGGTGGGTAACGATGCTTTGCGCCGCTGTCCCGTGCTAGCAAGGTATATGCTGCGGTTGGTCGTGGCTTTCTTCATGTGTTTGGCGTGAGGGGTCGCAACACGCACCTGCTCATTAATCCCTACACCCACCTCTATTTCGCTCGGGACCTGACATAGAGAAGAAGATCCCAATTCCGTCGTCGTCGTCGTCTCTAGGGCATGGGGTGAGGCTATCCGTGGCCAATCATCGAAGCGGGAAAAAAACTGGCGGTCGCGTCATTATTTTCTGAAATTCATGACGCAATCCGTAGTAACTGTCCGACCGATAACCAACGGCTGAAGTAAACAAGGCCTACACGCGAATCCTGTCAGTCAATGGAGGTATATGCAGTAAGTTCCACTTCCATCTATCTCAATGCTTTGTCGCAAACTTGAAGATCACAGTTGAGTTATGATTAACAGTCTGGACGTGGAACCGTTGAGAATAACTACGAAATCATGATAGAGGACGAGACCCACCATGAGATGTGTTCTCATGATATCCAATAAATTGAACGCGATAGTATTCGATAGATGATTGGATGATCTCTTATCTGCTGCGTAGTAGAGTGGTGTCTGGTAACACAGTTTCGGCACACCATCTCCATTTCCAATCCTTGTTCTGTACGGTTCAGCCATCTAGTACGCTGGAGGTGAGCTTGATAGCCTTTTCCACAAATCGTCGGTTTGCTCACCATCAAGCGATAGCATCGGGAGGGGAATCCCCTGGGCAATACGATGATAGACACCTGTCCCTGTTGGGTTTGACGGCAGGAGAAGCAGGCCCGGGGACCCCGACAAACGCGCGAGGTTTGCAATAAATTTGGTGCTACCTATATGCGTTAAGACAAAAAAGGACGGATAGCAATGTACCCGAACAGCATCTCACTAAATTCGAAACTGACATGTGTGGGAGATCTGCGAGGAACAAACGCTATGGCCGAGACTCATGACACTGCCATAGCCGGCGAATCAAAAAGTTTAAACGTTTATTTATGTATGATGATTCCTAACTTCTCGCAGTGCGATCAATTCCCTGATGTCACCGTAAAGTGTGGAGTGCTTTTCCAGTGGGGAAAACAAACAGAGTGGCCCAATGAAATCAGAACCAGGGATGTTCGGGTGTATTGGAGAAAGGCAATACATAGAGTATAATGATTCGAGTATTCATGTCAATGGACATGAAACATCGATGTACGGTGAGTTCTCGCTGTGCAGTGGCCTGAGCACACGGCACTTTGGTCAGCGCTGAGTCAGCGCACAGCAATAACCTTTTCCCTCAAATACAGACATAATGCTAGAGGGATTCGGCCATTTCCCGACTATGGCGGACCCGGGATCAACGCCAAAGTAGCGCACTTGCCTTCTCCACTCGCCGCGCGTTGCTTGTTTCGTCAGTTTTCTTTGTGCAACTTGCGTACAACCATTGGCGAAGAATGACGTTAGGGATTCTATTGGATTGCAAGGGGGTATCCATTCCAATGGACATGGAAGAAAAGGCTACAACACAATGATGTATGGTCACGTAGCTGACCAAAATATACGACTTGTTCAGTTCTCGAACTTCTTGGGTTTTGGCCCGGGCCTTAGCATATCCCGCTTTGAACGCCGCTCAGAGATAAACTTGTCTTGTCTCCGCCATCTTCGTCAATTTTCTGCTGTGGAGCTGCAATATAGGTTCCCGGAGTCCCTATAAAAGAGGCCACATCGATATGTTGAAGACCCCACTGCAACACAACACCACGATCAGACCGCACCCTTCATTCATTCAAACTTACTGAACAACTATGGAACAAGTGAGTCAACTTAACCAACCGATGCACCGAAAATGCCTGAACAGTTCATTGCTCACTCATAGACGTACGCTCGCGAGATCAAAAACATATGCACAGACTTTTTAAACCGCATCCGTATCCAATTTGAAATCCGCAAACCTGATCAACCAATTTTTGATGACTGCTGTAGAACAGCGAGACAGATGGGCATCGCGTTGGACGACATTTTGCCGTACCTTGGCTCTGCATCCGATTTCGCAGCAATGTCATACAGTCATTTGGAGCATGACAAGCAGGTGTACATTGCCTTGTTCACAGCCTCGGGTATTGGATTGGAAGAAGTGTGTAGTAACGACGTGGATTCGTTGAAGAACTTTACACATCGGTTCATCATTGGGAAAGTACACGGACATCCGATCATGGACAGCTACGATATGATCGTCCGACAGTTACCCGACAGGTTTGAATCTTTCGCGGCGGAAGCGATGCTTCAGTCTGCGCTTGATTTTTGTGTGGGCCTTGTTATGGAATACGAGTTGCTAAAGAAGCCGGTACGTGCCTCACAATGTGATGTTTTTATCGTCTTGTCTTCACCGTGACTTTTTAGGCTCTGACGAGGCCTTCGACACAGTTCCCAACGTTCTTAAGGGACCTGACAGGCATCAGCCGGCTCTTTGGAATTGTGGTATTCCCAGATGGGACACCCTTGAGATCCTGGATGGAGGTAAGCGTTTTCATTTACAAAAGTCGAGCGTGTTGATCTGATGTGCCCAAAAGTCAATACCATCAGTCATTCATTTCATCAGCTATGCAAAATAAGTGAAGTAATCTCTTTTCGACAACAAGAATCACTCAAGTATGATTCGACAGTGATATCCTCTCATTCTACAAAGAAGAACTCGCCAACGAGTCCAACAACTACATTTCCGTCAAGGCACGATCAAAAGGATGCACGAACCTAGAGGCACTTCAGATGGCGGTGGACAAGGCAGTGAAAGCATACGAGGAATCAGTGGCTGTTCTTGAACAAAGCCCTGATGCGTTAGAAGCGTTCCAACAATTCTGCAAAGGATACGTGGATTTTCATCTCGCTGATAAACGATACAAGAACGCAGAGCTGTGGGCGTCTAGCCAATATTAGCGCACAAAGATACGGTTTGGATACCAATCATATTATACATTACGTCTATTAGAAACAACTTTCGATTATATAATTTATATTTGGCATGAACATGCACGACTCGGATGCCGTTTAGTGTTTCCTTCTCCCAGTTTGTAGTAAAGTGTAGAGTTTTCGCTCTCAGGTTTTGGTGTTTTTATATTTAGTAGCTTGTGCTGTGAGACGTCGTGGTGTGATACATATGGCTGAGTGAGGGCACACATGAGCGCTATGAGCCGTCGTTTGGAGAAAGCGACCATTTACAAGCTGCCCGATATCCCACTTTGAGTGGTATAGCTACTATGGCATTCCAAACTGGCACTATATTGCAGACGGAGATCTTTCTCAACATAACCGAGAGTCCCGCCAGTGTTATGCATCTTCCTGTGATGAAATGGACCTATAAGAAACATATATTTTGTTCTTTCTTCTACAGGTGGATCGATAGAAATCACTTAATTCTGTTGTATAGCCAAGCGATGATCCCTATCATACCTCAAGGCCTCCAGCTTGAGCGGATACATTGCCTCTCTTTCCTTCGTCTTATCATCTGACCAGACAGGTAGTACTTTACCAAGCTCTGGATCAACTTGGACCACTTCCTCCCTCAATCCACTTGCGTAGCCTTGCTCCTCCGAGGCTAAAACGCTATACGCTAAAAACGACGTGGGATTCTCCGTGGTTTCTAACCATCCTTGAAGGGTTCCTATTTTCTTTTTCTCAAACTCTAGTCGACCTTGTGGAGTGTCTGGGTAATGTAGATGCCCAGACCAGGCGAGAGCAAGCCAGGTGCTGCTCATGTCAGCGATGGTGAATGGGGTAAAAGACATAGGCAGACCGATGAAGGCAAGTGTAGGGTTATAAGCGTAGAGTATGTGACGATAGACGGAAGGAACGCGGTATGGTTTTATAGAAAGGGAAGCCAAAGGAACGAGTTGACGATCGCTAGATATGTCTTCTTGGTTTAAGACGTGGACGAGAGAAGGATAGGGTTTGTATCCCGTTCCAACGATGACGATATCGATATCCGAGATAATGGTGCCATCTCCCAGAGTCGCATCAACGACAAGTTTTCCATTGACCTGCGATTCTTTGACAGTGTATCGAGCGACAGAAGCAACCTTTTCGATCCTGTCATTAGGAAGACTTGGAAATGATGGAAAAGCAGGTCGACGTATGCTTTGGTAAACTGGGGCCTCTACCACGGGTGCGAGATAGGCAGCTATATCGTTGGACGATGCAGCGTTTCCTATGACGATAACACGCTGCCAAGTACGTGTGAGATGGCGTCAAGGTAGCAAGTTGGAATAAGAAGCACCTTGCCTTCAAACCCTTTAGGACCTCGCCAATCCTTGGCATGCATCGCGAGCCCTTTCGACCTAATCTCGTCCAATCCCTCCGTCGCAGGCCACACGAGATTGTCGAACCACCCAACGGCGACAACGACTGCATCCCAAAACTCCACGATCTCTTCACCCGCCGAAGCTTTGTTCCAGTCTCTCAAGTACACCTTCCATCCACCAGTCTCCTGTTCCTCGACCCTCGTGACCTCCCAATTCAATCGCACGATTCCCTTTCTGTCCTTGACGAAAGACTCAGCAAAAGAGCGGAGATAATCTTGTGTTTCTGTGAGCGTTGGGAATGGTTGATGAGGATGATCTTTGGTCCGTTCTGGGAACGGAAACCCAGAGAAACTGAGAAAATCAGGCAGAACGTTGCCTACTAGCCCTGGATAGGCGGGTGAGGTCCATTTGGTAGCGGTTGTAGTGTCCTTTGGACCAACTCTTGAGCCATTCAGGTCGTCAGAGCCGATGTACCTAGAAACACTGTCAACGAAGAAAAATTAGAAATATGTAACAAAACAAACCAAACTCCGCCTATATTATCTCTTCTCTCCACAAGCTCTACACGCTCAAAGTCTCCCCGTTCAAGCAGGTTTCGCAAGGAAACAATGCCAGATGGTCCACCACCGATAATCAGGACAGATTTAGGTCGTGGTAGCATTCCAGGCAAGCGAGAAGCACGCTTTTGGCGCTATTCTTCATGGGGGTACTTTGGTTGCGCCCATCTCAGGTGCGTATCGGCCTGGCCTAAGGGGGTTTAGCTTGGCTTGGTCGGCTTGGCAGCCTGAAGCCGGAGCACTACCCATAACGTACATCGTCGTTCTTCCAGTTGCCTTGCGTTAAACCTCGCGGTCATCACCCTCTTTAATGTATCTGTCACTTGACTAAGACTATTGCATTTGACCAAGGTAACTACAGGCAAAATGGGGCATCTACTACCTCAACTCCAAACCAGAGCAATCATCTACTTGAAGATGTACATGGGAAAACCAAACTATGAGCCAGAAGACCGTAAGTCCAGGATACGTCCATGATTCAAAGCCAGACGTGATTTATGTCTTTTGGGATCCAGAACACTGTTCACTGTACGAAGCAAGGACGTGGTATTGCGGTCGGAGACGGACAAGAGCCTCAAGGTGGCGAAGCGTTCGAGATCGCACAAGTGGCACCCGCGTGTCTCTGGGGCACACCATGGATTCAATATAACCGCGATGGCCCCTCAAGATATTTGACAGGAATTAGCCGGCTCTATGCAATTCTGGTGTTCCCAGACGGGACACCTTCATGGTGGTGATATGCGGTTTCATTCAAAATAACTTTCAATAGTACCCGAAAGTCATACTATCGGCCATTGTTTTCATTTCCTATGTAAAGTAAGTAATAATTTGTCGAAGACAAGAAGCATACCCAAGTATGATTCGACAGTGATATCGGCTTTCATTCTACAAAGAACTCGCCAGTTGAACGAGTCCAACAACTACATTTCCGTCAAAGCACGATCAAAGGGATGCGCGAAACTACAGGGGCTTCGGATGGTGGTAGATAACACGGCGAAAGCTTCTTGAACACAGTCCTGGGGTGCTACATAGAAGCGTTCAAACAATTCGGCAGAGGATACGCGCATTTTCACATCAAAAGATACAAGAACGCAGCTCTGGGCATCTAGTCAATCTTAACGTGCAAGGATATTTTATCTTGCGTCTGTCAGATGCCGATTTTGGTTATATTTGGAATCACTGCATGCTTCGTGCGAGTATGCGCGGTGCGAAAGTTTTTTCTTTCTAGTTTTTCTCTCCGACTGTAATGATTCAACTTGGTGCCAGTAAAATCAAACCAGCAGTGCGATGTCCTTCACATGAGTGAATAAGGATTATAATGATCACGATATCCCAGTGTTATCAGCTGTGTCCAAGAATGGAATGCCATGATGTGACGTTTCGCGAATGTGACTGTGACAACGCGTAAATGGATGAGCTCGCGACACTAGTTGCCATCGCACCGCCTCCCTTTATCTTCATCCACGACCCAAACTCCTTCCAAACCAGCGCCAACGCCGTGATAAACCTGCTTGACTCCATTGCTTGCAGCAACGACAACACCGCTCACCTTCGGACAGTGGCCGCAAACGGAATCTCATGCTTTACTCCTCGGCTATTGTACGATCGTATCATCAACTCTCTAGCAAACTGGACTGTAAAATGGGAAGAAGGCTGCTCTAACTGGAGCTTAAGCTCTGATCCTGCGTCTTCCACTAGGCGGTGGAATGACTCTTTTGATGGGTTTGTTCATGGTCTTCGAGCATTACATCATTCCATACGGACTAGTCCTGCACAGCAAGCCAGAAAGAAGGGGGATGACAAGAATAAAAGAAAGGGAAAAGGAAAAGGAAAACAGAAAGAAACCGAAGAAGACCGTGCTGTAAACCAGCAAGTGCGTTTCGTGATCGTCGTCGAACATGCGGGACACCTCCGGGAGACTATGCCAGACCTTTTGGTGCCGCTGACGAGGTTAGCAGAATTGGTACGTGGTATCTGCGTTGACAGTTACTTTGTTCTGACACTGAGCAGACTCAATTAGATCTGGTGGTCATATTTCTGTCGCAAGTCCGTTGGGAGGACATGAAGCCCTCATCTGGCGCTTCTCCGGATCCATATTTTATTGATATTCCTTCACCAAAGAAAGAAGGTACGTTGAATATCCACTCTTTACTAGGGTCTTCCTAACGATCTGTCCAGAAATTGTGAGCCAATTAGAGGAGCATTTCGGTTCCATAATGAGGACTACTTCGGATTTCCCCCATGCCGATCCATCCACACTACCAAAAGCCAATCGCAAAAAGAACGCGGCTCCGACTGGCGTATCAGGACAACCTCTTCCTGGCCCATACCACCCATCTCTGCGGCAGCTCTATTCCCACTTCACATCCATTCTCTGTGATGTTTGCTACCCATTTACCCATGATCCACGCGAGATACAATACATTGCTGCTGCTCGATGGCCAGGTTTTGTTCAACCTGTATTGGCCGGGCACGCGCAAAGAATAGAAAGACTGCGCACCCGACTGGCAAAACGAGCAGGGGCGGATCATGAGACGAATTACATGGACGTCGATGAAGATTACGACGAAGATGAAGACGAGGATGAAAGCGAGGAACTTCGTCCTCCTACGGAGGATACCCGGCTGAGGCTTAGTAGGCTGTTCAAACCCACCCTTACTAGTGCGCTTGAGGAACTATATCCTCGCCTCGCGAATGCGGCTGCGTGGGCGCAGCTCAACTCCGCACCTCCAGATCCAGACTCTATAACCCTCTCACGACCTACGTCGCCACTAAAGATGGGAGCAGCTGCGGCTCTTTCAGATACAAACACCGTCCAAATGCCAGTTACTCCTCGAACGAATCGAGTGCTTCGCTCCTCTGTGCAAAATACACCGCATACACCTTATACCCCGCGTACCCCTCGCGTTACTTCCTATGCACACAACTATTCTGGTGATACGAAGGATGTCACCACTACCATGGGTCTGTCTATCCTGCCGCGGCTATCAAAGTTCATCCTTATAGCGGCTTTCATTGCATCAACAAACCCTTCCAAGTCCGATATACGGATGTTTGGACGAGGTTTAGATGAGAAGAAACGCAAAAGACGGCGGACTGCCAGCACAATCGGCTCAAAAACAGGTAGTGGTCCGTCCAAAGTAAGCAATCTTTCATATACGCTACTTCGCGCTATGGTAGACTCATTCTTTTTTTGGGATAGGTACCTCAACGCCTTCTTGGACCCACACCGTTTCCCTTGGATAGGCTCATCGCCATTCTAGGGGCGCTGCTAGAAGAAAATGACATAAGTGAAGAAATCCGGTTGTCGACAGATGAATTGTTTAATGTTCCTGGTGAATATACTGATATGGAGATATCAAGGGTGGGAGTGTACACGACAGTAGGGATCATTTCTGCCGAGTACGCATACAATCAGCTAATACTACCGATGATAGATAGGGGAACTGTCGTCTATATGGTTGCTCCATCGGACGTCCCCTCCCGAAAGATTGGAAGGCCCACCTATGTTCAAATGCGGAATTTCATACGACGATGCGCTGGGTCTAGCCAAAGAGTTGGATGTACCACTAAACGACTTGTTGTGGGACCCCTTGTGAATATGGGGTTGGATATTTGTGTATTTGGGTTTACTGCTAGAAACGGAGTAGTTATAGTACCGTTATGCTTTAACTTCTAGCCAGCAAGAAATAATAAATGAATAGTCTCCGCCTTTGGCACATCGTGGTAATGCAATTTATGTGCATTCGAGTAAGTAATAAAGTCTACGTATGTAGATATGGTCATTGTTTCTTGGGGTGGAGTTGGAAAAGCTGTGGATTGCATTCAAATATCGAGGGATATCGAGGGGAAAGTATTACATAATAATGTCGCGCCGGCGACTCGGAATAAAAACAATTTACCCCACTCCCGACTCGCAACTTGACATGATGCATAATCAGCATTACAGGTATGTACTACACCAACTCTACTTCTTTAACCATTCACATTACAGTACCAGCGCGGAATAATGTTAAGCCGAATGTCGTTTTGATTTCTCAGCATCTCCATAACTTCGCGAAGCGATCAATGACATTAGGAATTGTGCCATCCACACGAAAAGAAAAGCTGCCGAAATATGATCACGTATCAGCCAATACTTGTTCTTTGCGCGAGAACATCACTGGTCAGATCAGGGATATTTCAATTATTTCCGTCATCGGAACGAATTGATGTCAGCAACTATGCTATTTCCCGAGTCGGACCAACGGCTAAGTGCCATTGCCGGTATGTTTTCCACGACGCTGCATGATCATAGTTCGAAATTTGATCACCCATGTGCAGGTGACGTCTATAGGTTCACAAGGTTGCCGATCCTGTGCACCGGTCTACCACCATACCCGCGTCACGACGAATTTCGTCAGTTTTCTTTGGTGCAGCCTGAATGCAACACTGCAAATATAGGTCCCCGAGTCCCTATAAAAGAGACCACATCGATGTGTCGAAAATCCCAACAACAACACTACATTCACTCCAATCACATCCCACTCTTCGTTCAAACTCACTGAACTACCATGGAACAGGTAAGTCGACAATCAAAATTTATTGACGTGCAAAAACACCTGAACAATCTCTTGCTTACTTGTAGACATACGCTCTCGAGATCAAAAACATCTGCGCAGACTTTTTGAACCGAATCCATGTCCCTTTTGAAATCCGCAAAGTCGATCCAACATTTTTCGACGACTGCTGTAAAGCAGCGAGACAGATGGGCATCCCGTTGGACGACAAGAAAACCATTCTGCCATATCTCGGCTCTGGATCCGACATTGCAGCATTGGCATACGGTCATTTGGACTACGATACGCAAGTGTACACTGCGTTGTACACTGCAGCGGCTATTGGACTGGAAGACGCGTGTAGTAACGACGTGGATTTGTTGAAAACCTTTACACAACGGTTCATTACTGGGAAAATACACGGACACCCGATCGTGGACAGCTACGATATGCTCACCCGACAGTTGCCTGATAGGTTTGAATCGTTCGCGGCAGAAGCGATGCTTCAGTCTGCGCTTGACTTTTGTGTGGGCCTTGTTATGGAATACGAGTTGCTAAAGAAGCCGGTACGTGTTCCGCAATGTGACCTTTTTTTCATCTCCATGTCTTACCGCGAATTTCTTAGGCTTTGAAGAGGCCTTCGACGCAGTTCCCAACTTTCTTGAGGGGTTTGACAGGAATTAGCCGTCTCTATTCAATTCTGATATTCCCAGACGGGACACCTTTGAGATCCTGGATGGAGGTATGCGTTTTCATTCACAACAACCTTCAATATTGATCTAATATGCCCAAAAGTCAATACCATCAGTCATTGAATTCGTCCAATATGTAAAGTAAGTAATATTTTTTGACGACAAAAAACACCTTAATCATGATTCGACAGCGATATCCTCTCATTCTACAAAGAAGAACTCGTCAACGAGTCCAACAACTACATTTCCGTCAAAGCACGATCAAAGGGATGTACGAAGCTAGAGGCACTTCAGATGGCGGCAGACCAGGCGGTGAAAGCATACGAAGAATCAGCAGCTGTTCTTGAACACAGTCCTGAGGCGCTAGAAGCGTTCAGACAATTCGCCAGAGGATACACGCATTATCACATCGCTTGCAAGCGATACAAATTTCCAGAGCTGTGGGGATCTAGCCAATGTTAGCATAGAGCCACCGAGGATAGTTTACTGTAACTGTCAATTATTATACCCTGCGTCTATTAGATGCAAAGCCTCTCAATGTGACTTTACTATAACTTATTCAGTGCTAAATGAATCCCTCACATTTGCATGACACGGACTAGTGGCCTGGCTTTGACCATTGACTTCTCTGCCGACACCGGATGCGAGTACTACTTACCTCTTGTCGTGGCTTTCTTCTGCTGACTTGCTGAATCATGAAGGGAATCTTTAAACCAGGAGCAGTCTCTGCTGGCTGAGATTACATCCAGAAAGGCTAAATATAACAGGTACGGACCTGCGCGCGCATAGTTGATAACTAACACAACCATATTGTTTCACGATTGTGTACGTCAAGATGTACGTACAGTGATAAATTTCCTGTCGACATGAGCGGTGGTATAAATCATGATAAACATCCCGTAATTTAATAAACCCGTAACGAATCGCGCGCGGACTCAGAGACGCTTCATCTTACCTTATGGTCCAAATTGTTGTGAGTACTATAGCGTAAATGAAAGCATGCGCAGCCTTTCAATTTCCGCTTGCCCCGGTTCTAGATCAGTAACACTCGCTTTCAAAGTCTATATAAGCATAGCACATTTCCTCGAGAGATTCAACAAACCTAACTCACTAGTCATGGTAGCAATTAAGCTCGCCTCTTTCCTCATCGTTCTCCGAGTCGCAATGATGGCATCTGCAGTCCCCGCCTCAGATGTTATGTACTGTGTGTTCAATCTCTCAGGCTCTCTGCTGTTGCTTGAATGCTGACTGGTTCATTCTTGCAGGTAACGATTACAACGTAAGCCGTCATTCTCAATTGTAGTTACCTGATATAGAGATCCTGTTTTCTTCTTTAAAGCACTGTGAGTTCTCTGGTAGTACCGTATTCGTTCTCTTGCTTACTTGGTAATCATAGGCCCAATTGGTTATAAATGCTGTGGTCCCATTACCATTTATGGCGGACAGTATGGATGCTCAAATAATGTCGCCTTTGCTAAGCTCACCAAATCGTCTTCTAGATGCATAAAGGGCCGGCCGGGGACTGTATGCCCTTTGTGATCACAAGGGTGGAGTAGCGTGTTGTAGACCAAAGCTGTATAAAGGACTTGCATGCCAGTTGAATGCGTTCAAGAACTCGTTACTTCGAGAATTGACGTAGATAACATGATAGCACTCACATTGAGAGACCTTCACGACAAACCACAACTGCTTAGATTGGACGATCTGAGCCTCGGCTGGTCAAAAGACTTCTCTCCCTTTCTTGTCACGATAGAATAGATCTTCGCCTGGTAATCGCGTCATATTAGATATCAGCATCGGGTTTATCGAGTTTTGCATCACCTTACCTTTGCTATTGACAAGTGTGGAATTCAGTTATAATTATCCAGTAAAGCTCGTCGATGAGTGCCCTTAGATACTCTATAACTTCAAATCCGTGATCGATCGATGTGATGTGATGTGATGCGGTTGATCGCGCCAGTCACAGTGTGACCTGGATGTTCGAAAACGCCGAAGCTGCTATCCACAGGACGACTACAAGTTACTTGGCATCCGAAAATCAAACTACCAAGGACTATTTTCCTTCTATGTGAACCTATTGTCAACGTTGACAATCAGCATTTTAAAAGCTCCATTGTGGAATGGCATATCACTTGTCATCGTGGCCCAGGGATCTGCGGCGTTGTTACTTTTCAAGTATCCCAGCTTAAAACAGGGCACTGCATTACCACGGGTTTACCCATACCCGTGATATTCCCTAACCGCGGGACTATTACCAGATTATAAGTCTACAGTCATACTCCCAGGTGGAATCTCGAAGTTCAATGCAGGTAACCTAATTCATGCAGTGAGACCCCGATTGCGACAGCACATATCAAATTCACTCAAGCTCTACAGCACCGTTACATAGCATGCTAAGGGGTTACAGTAGCCACCTATTCTAGATAGCGATGACAAATAGCGGACGACGAAACCAAAGAAACCCTGATTTCCTGATGTCATTCTTCAACCCTATATAATATTGTATCACAAATTGTTCACAGAATGAAGGTGCAAGGATCAATACATACTTTGTGCGGGTGACTTTGACCACAGTCTGCAATATACCATTGCGATGGATGTGGAGCTAAATGAATGATTTATTGAGCAAGCAGTCAACAAGATGTAAAGAGACTTCCGACCACAAGGTTTCCATCAGACTACACAGATACGGTGAATGCTTGGTGATTTCAAATAATAAAAACCAAAAGAACTACAAACCTCGCTTTGCTTTTTGATAGACTGGGATACTAAAAGATGCGGTATGGCTGTGTCACACCATGCGGATGATATTTCTACTCTCTTCTTTGTCTTGAATGGGCCCCAGACAACTGCATCTTTGGTCTCATCCTCATCAACTTCATTAATAAGCGCAGTGCCCTTGTCGCCTTCAAGAATGTAATTTTCATCTGACTCGTCGGATTCGGAAGAATCTCCAGTGAAGATATCGGGATAGACCTCTTGATGACTGTCGCCATCTTCCGTGACATACTAAAGATGTATTGATGAATATTAGATTGTCGAATAATGAAAAATAAGCAAATAAATACTCCAGAAATGGAAATTTTGGTGTTCATTTCAAGATAAATCACAACTACGTCTCCTGTGTCCTCTTTTATTGTTGTTGTTTCTGCACTGGCATGTGCTTTGGCAGGGCGCGAAATCTTAGAGGACTTTATAAGGGCGGGTTGAAAAAGTGGAGCCATTGTGAATGCCATCAGGAAAAACCACTGTTGGTAATTGAACATAATTAGAGATATTTTCTGCTAGTATTGTTAACTGTACATAATGAATATTAATAACTATTAGCACTATCTAATAACCATTAGAACAATATAAAAGAAAATAATTTTTCTTAAGGCCGATCTAACCATTTACGATGGTAATATAATATAATATAAATATTAATAATGTATAGCGTTCGTCGTACATTGGCAGTTGGGCAAGTATTACTTGTCTACATTCCACACAATACAAACATGTCCCT